>UZAN01042908.1:32611-44845 GCA_900618425.1 Echinostoma caproni
ACCATACCACGTGTACAGTTCATGAAAGCATTACTGAGAAAAAAATGTTTTATATTGTTTTACCTTTTTTTCTACTTTTGTATTAACACTGTCCTCATTTGAAGTCAATAATTACACACCATCTCGTCGAAAGGATGATATAATACGAGTGAAATATTTTATCTCCATTAATGCTGAAAATTTCAGGAGAAAAACGCTTTCGGTTTCCTAGGATTCCGGTGAGATGGGGAACTGTGGAATTCCTGTAGAGGTTAACGCGAAAGGGTAATAAACAATATGTTGAACGCGTAGATCATTGAGGGCGGCATTTGAGTAGATCGCCATGTAAAGGATGAATGGGGTCAGAAAGAATTTACTCTGCAAATATTTCACATAGGGAGAAGTGTATTACAGACAATCTTATAGATAGATCATCAATATATATATATATATATATATATATATATATATATATATATATATANCGTTGACGAAGAATTTGGAATGTTTTCTGTAGTAGTCGATCAGAATCGACCGGGAACAATAAAGAAGAATAGAACATTGATAACCAAAAAGCAAAATTATTTTTGGTTCGATGGGAAAATCTCAAATTCTTCTAAGTTGCATTAATAATCTATGAAGGGTTTTAGGCACCTCTAAAAATGGGATGTCAATGGTTAGTCCTGAGAACTTCATGAAATCAACTCCAGTTATGGGATCTCTGTATATGGTGAGAGTTTGCGGGGACGAAAGGATCGAGAGAGAGAGAGTACAAGTACAATCGCAGCACTTTGTTGGGTTTATACAGAAAGAATATGTAATGGGGAGATTTTGAAGGTCCTCAGGCATGAAAAAGCGGTTGGCACATGGCTACGTCTCCAGCGTATATAAATAAATGAGCAGGTGAGCTCGTTGAAAGTGCACTGATCTAGATCTGAAACAAGAACGGAAAACGTAACCCTCCCTGGAACACCTCCGGATTGCTTACCAACCATTTAGGTGTGCTCTCCAGTCAACTTTGTTGGATAATTAAAACCTGTTTGAATTATTTTCGTTTCATTTCGATCTATAAAATTTTTGAATTCAAGATGCACGAGCAAATCAATTTATTCACTATTGTAATGGTCAATGTTTTTACTCAAATCAACTTGAAAATTTACTTAAATAAACGCTAATGGTGTAAATGCATGTTTTCATTAGTTCACAATCAGGATCCTAAACTCGCGTCACCGATCGGTGAGTTCGATGTGACATATTTTCCAGGGCTTCCTTCCCATTGACTTTACCAATAGGATGTAGCGCTAAAGATAATAACTTTTGGTGTTTCTAATCTGTGTAAATTCACATGGATTGACGACGGCTCGTTCTAAAAATCACCGTGTGTAGGATTTACGGCGAAAACCAGTAATACCCATGCCATATCACAATAAAATATGATTTGAATGTGTGTTTGAACGGTAGCCCAGAGGGGTTAACATTTGGCGCATACACAAACCCGAATAAATTTTCAGACGCACTCATGTGAAAGACTGTCAACTGAAGTCTAATGATTATAAACTGTATTACCTTTCGTTGTTGTTTACTTGCGTCTAATATAATGATAATGATGATGATACGACAATTACGTTATTTATTGCATCGGTTTATTGTATTAAGTCTAATACCTAATAAATACTTTATCGAGTACATTTTGCTGTTTTTTGCCCTGAAATTATTTTCGTGAAATAAAATCTTCATTAGCACCGGATCATGACATTCGAGTCGCGGCGGAAAAGGGTAAGTCTCAGAATAAAAGTGAAGCCCATTTTCTGCATCAATTGAAGATTAAAAATATCAATTGTAACTATCCATCGACTTAAACTGAGTACCAACTTTGCTCACCGTTCATCTAATCTTCAAGAATGACTGACAAGTGTGTATTTATTTGATTTGGATTCGTGGAATACCAAAGGTATGCAGTTGTACCGTGTCCACTTTGCGACTTTAAACTGCACAGGATTCTGGAAACAACTCTCACCCCGTGCATTAATTGTGACCTCGATCACGTGACTAATGTCCATTGAGGCGTTTTTCCTTTCATTTTTTAAGTTCGCAACTTTAAGAGATATAAGAGTCACGCTTTGATCACATCAAAAGCGATCAAAATTCATCTTCGTGATTTCCCTTCCATCTTGCTAGAAAACGATTAGTTAGAATACTCGGTTTTCCGTAACCATCACTAAAGACGACTCAGTCATTTATCCATCCAGCCGTTCGAACCACTGTGTATATGTGAACCCCAAAGTGCGATCTTTTGCTCTCATATTCTGTCGTGATGTTTTTCCTTCCTTTTGGGTCTTTTGGAACAAAGAGCGTCTAAAAATCTCGTTTTTTGTAATTCGTAATCACACCCCATTTATATAGGGTCCGTGGCCGACTATCAAGGAAGGTTCGATGTCATGTGCTTGGAACAGTGAAAGTGTTAGGGATTCCTCTGCACAACATTCTCCACTCAGTGTGCCCAAAAACGATTTCTACGAGCGTTTCAGCTTTCCTGACCCACCCTACACAAAATCCATATCCGGATTAGTCCCTAAAAATCAAATGAACTAAAAATTGCTTAATCCCATATCCGGTGCGTGGACGAAACTAGCCCCAAATAATCCAATGAGTTAATTTTCCCTTACCCGAAACAACTGTATTTTTGGGGGTTGGGTAATGAAAAATATACGTATGTATATAAAGACGGTGATGTATTGGAATGACCAAGAACCACTGGAAACGTGCTTGTTTATCACTGTTTTATTTAAAATGTATTCTATAGGACTGTGTAGATAATTTTGATTTAATTTGGGATACATTTGCTTGTGGACAATCCACCGCAAAAGGGCTTATTTTCTTGGGTTTTTCTTACATCATGTCACATCCGTACGATCAATCCGTCTTACAGAGATAATAACTTACTCCTCTGTACAGATCCAAATGAGCTGCTACTTTTCTCGAAGCTGTGTTTGATATGTAAATTCAATGGAATAAGTGCTATTTTCAGGATCGAGCTGACCCACTTCAAAGTTCCAGTTCTAGTGGAGCCGTAACGGAGAATGCAGACACTAAGTATCTCATGGAGAGCTACATCTCACTCATTGGCTTATTATAAGGCAGAGTCAGCATGTTTCACAAAAGGGTTGTTCCACATTTACCACCTTGAGCACTGTCACGGAATCTGGCTGTCTTTATGGAGTGGTTCTGTATGCCTCATTTTTGTGTGGCTGACGCTACTAATAGCACATTAGAAAGTTGAAATAAAATCCAGTGGATACACAGAGGCCATGTTTTGAACTTTCGATAAAAGTCAGAATAATCTAGTTAGAGATTTTCATAAAACAACTACCAATGGGCCGAGAACACCATACCCCGTCTAATGACCCCATAATAGTGAATCATGTTATACCACAGAATTTAAATGTCAATGGCAGGGTACTCAGGCNCGAATATTCTCCTTCATAAGTTGAACTTTAGTTCACATAGATTGCGTGTAAATATCGGTCGAAGAAAAGCAAGTTTTTTATGGTTAAAGGACTGGAGTGCCTTATGAAATTGGAAAACCCAAATACTGATTCCAAGTTTTCTTTCACGAGAAACTGAATAAACCGCTGTTTAGTTCACTTTGATACTGAAATGAGGCACATCGGTCTCCCCTCATCGCTGAGGCTGCTTTATCAGACCGCTCTTTTTCGCCACTTGGAACCCACACATCCCGTCCGTGCTGTACGCTTTAAGTCAAATGCCGTGAGCTGATTTGATACAATCTATGTCGGTTATCGATGTAGCAAATTGGTGTTTTTAATTCAGAAGCCAACTGAAACGCGTGGGTTAGCGATGTCAGTCAAATGTGGCAAGCTGATGGGTGACAAGAGCATGAAAAGCAAAGTAGAACTTACAGGCAAATTCATTTATTCATCAGTGTCAAAAACCTCGAATTATTACCTATTTTCTATTTTCGCTTGTAGCATTCGTTGAGGCGGTTTATGGTAGGTTCGGTTTTAAAAATTTGCACAGTATAAAGTTTTATTTGGTAATCCGGCGGTAAATGTGGGCATTACATCTGCTTGAAGATCACTCATTTGAATCTCTCCCTCACTCAATGCCCCAGGTTTACACTTTTAGTTTCCGTGGAGTTGTTTTTGATCGATCACAGTCGCTGCTATGAAACTTGTGTTACCATTGTTTGTCCATTCAAGGATAGTTTGAGTGATAGTGTAGGCTTATTCGGTATGCATTTCGTACCTTCAAAGTTTAAAATGCTGCTTTAATATTTGGTTAGTCCAGCAGCTAGCCTCACTCTAACTAGGGAAGTAATAGGGCATGTGGGATAGTTGGAGGAAATGGGCAGCTACGTCTCATCTGGTGGACGCATCACGGATGAAATGTCGGTGCGCATACAGAAGGCTCAGTTGGCTCGGTGGCCAGCTTGAGACATCTGTGGCGCCGTCACGACATCCGGCTGTGTGTGAAGGATCGAGTGTACGCTGCGGCAGTTCGGCCAGCTCTACCACACGGTTGGGGACCTCGGAATGATCGTAGCCGATGGTTAGAGACATTGAGTGATATGGCTGAGTGTCGTAAAAATGGCGCTCATGCATCTCCTAAATTTTCTTGCAACATTAATCCACTGAAATTCCCCATTTTCTATTCGACTCTACTTTAAACGTTCTTCTCTTTCTTCTACTGTCCAACCAAATGGGCGGCCAAAATACGGTAACCGAAATCGGCACACGAAACTGCATGGTTAATCGTTGTACAAACTTGACTGAGCTGAACTGAACTGAATTCAAGGATTTAGGAAGTTAAATAAATATTAATGATTAGGTAATTAATATTATAGTAAACTTACGAGTACATCACTCAGGTCAGGAAGATCGAGAGGAAAAAACATTTATACTCTTCGATTAAATGAACTCATGTGACCTAATTCCATTTTCCACTGTCAAGAGGCTACCACAATTATCCTTCCTTCTAAATATACCATTTTACGTTCTTGTGTTTGTCTCATCGAAGAGTATCAAAATTCAAGCATCAGATAGTGAATTCATGTTAAAGGCAAAGCAAAAATACAAAAAAAGTTCTATTCTGTTGATGTGACTCTTTCAGTGGGATCACTACAGCAAACGTTTGCCCAGAAGGAGTGGAATTACATTCACCTTTTCTTATAATCCAAATCATGAAAACGGCAAGATGAAGTTGGAAACCCTTTTCTCATTTAACACGATACCTAGGCGATTCACTCAGTACATGGTCGACCAGTTTCTTAAAGCTCGCATAGGCTGGATAAACTGCTCTTGCGTTGTGATTTACTCACAGATGGATAATGAAGTGCCCAATCAATTGATAATAAATTTCTAAGTTGTGGTAACATGCTTCCTTGCCGTCAAAGTCAAATGTGATTGTCAGGTTTTAGCGGATTTGTTGAAGTAATTGAAGAAATAGACAAAAAACAGTACGGAGGAAATCGGTGGATGCTATCAAGATTCCTATCGATGTTAAATTGCAAACAATTGGTGGAATAAATATGAAACTACAAATTTCTACACAGGAGAATCAAACTCTAGAACGCACACGTGTATTGGTGAAGTACATCCTCGAAAACTCTAAACAAGATCGCATTCAGTATGGTCTGGGACACTCTTATTGTAATTTTGGTCTCACATTCGGGGGTTCGCTCTTGGTCTAACAAGGAAGAAATAAATTTGATCTTCAACAAAAATTCATCCGATGATCAAACTTTGGTCTACACCATAAGAAGTTTATTGTTTGGTGCTGTTCATTCAATATGTTTGGTTTGGTTGCGGTATTTCGTCACTGCGTATTTATCAACTGGTTGTTCATTTGACCGACTGTGAGTGTATCGTCTGAGAGACATTTGTTCCACTTTCCAGATTCTGATAACGGTATGTTTCAATTTTAGGTTTAGCTGTGAAAAAGCCTCTTGTTTGCATCTTGCTTAGATGTTTTGTTTATCCACGGAAGATGTTAACCGGCATATGCATATATTTATGAATATAAACGTATATCACATATTATATATACTTATTTATTATAAAGTGCGCATTGTCTGACGGGACGGGATCGCTGTCTTTTACGAGGAAATGCATTCATGAAGTCGGGGGCCCTAAGAGGTGATGCGAAACCAACTAACCTTGTGTTGTGATGATAAAGGACTCAACTTTGACTAGCACATCCCTGTCAGTATGTTTACTGCTGATGATATCCGATAAGCTCAGGAAACATTTTTCAGGGTTTGTACAGCGTTTACAACGCACCATGAATTTGTGCATGAAATCACCCTCTCTCTCTCTCGCCATGAATGACTGTTTCGACTTTCATCATGGCGACTCCCAGGTTAGTGTGGTAAAATTCAACTGATGCGTTTATTGATTGATGGAGCTGTGAGTAACCGATTGTCTTTATCCGGGTGGTCCCGCCAACGTGAGGCATATTGACTGTTCTTCTTTAAAATATATTGTATGAAGGTCAACGAAGACCAATGGAAAGCGGGTTTGCCCCCATTGTTAGTAGTGCAACCCAATTTTCCATTCGTATCATGACTAAAACCGCCAACAAGCGGATTAGACGACAACGTGCTCAAATCCAAGCTGCAGGATCCGCAGACAACAGATTCGCACACCATACGATGAAATGAGAATGCATAATTTTTATCTGTTGAAGATTCATACAAACAGAGCCTGCGTATATTTGTTGTGTTTGCATTTAGGAGCCCGCCTGAGATTTAAACTCACATGGAAGCAAAACGAGGATGTCTTACTCGTTTTATTAACTTGAAATCATTTAATCATTTGAAATCATGTTGGTCTACTTATTTGCAAGGTTGATCTCCAGAAGTGAAGTAAACACACGTGTATCATTTGAGTGAATCGCATTTTCCGTCTGGAGTTCGGAATGATCTCTTGTCAGCATTAATCTCCGGAATCACTACCCGGTCTACGCTCGCGTATAGTTCACGTATCGATCCGTTTCGAGTATTCTCTGGTTTGTTGATGAGACAAGTGAAAAACTGAATAATAGAGTAGTAATGTACATCTGCTATTACAATGGAATGGACCCTATAGTGACATCTTCATCATGTTTCAAGAAGTTTCTCAGTTGTCTTGCAACCACTTAACCACAAATACAATGCTGACGGCTTGCTCCGTTGGAAGCGTATATGTTTATTGACGTGCCTATGTTGAGATGTGGACCAAAATGCTGACGTTTATTGGCATTCAATTCCACTACTACAGTCCCATTCTTTGACCTTATCATTCATAGATATTCATATTAACAGACTTCTGCTATGATCGAAGTTTATTTTTCTATGATTCTTAAACAACGAACCAGGTTATTGATCTGTAGAATCGAAGATCGATTTTGATTGATTAAGAGGTATTGAATTTGATTTGGTAATATGATTTGGTAGATAAGCTATACAAAGCGAACACTCCACCAGTTGACCTACGAGGCCACATTGACGGCTCTGAACAAACCGTCGGCGACATCATGCGTGAAACTTAATCCCACCAAGGCCACTGAAATTTTCACAATACCATACAATAATTCATTTTCACATACAACATGGATTAAAAAGTATACATTTGTCGCTCAACTTCCATGTGGAGCTAACTAATCAGTATCTGCTAATACTGTATTGTGAAAAACGTGAAATTTTTAGTAAAGTTTTCTGGTCAATAACGCCTGGGTTACTGCTTTTATTTTGTGTTTACATGAAAGATTGAATTCTGTTTAATGATCACAAGTCGACCAATACCACAGCATTCTCGCTTTTATGTATCTCTGCCCAATGATTTCGTTGGACACGTATATTTGGGTGTATGACAATAGCCCAAAGCACTGGCATACAAACGTGAGATGCACTTTCGAAATCCATGGTTGAATTTCCTGGTATTGTGATGCTAACAAATTTACAATCAATACAATCCATTGCTCATCGATGTTTCAGTACACATCGATCTGTTCTGTTGTAATCGAGTTAACCGATGACCTAATCCCCCGAATCAGGGAATGGATTTCTAACAGAGTGATTTGCTTGTATTTCTGTCTCAGAGAACGAGACTCATTCTCTTTAGTTTGGTATAATACAGACTGAGGAAGATTAGTGTTTCTAACGGGTTTATCATTGGACACATCCACTATTTATTCTTCCCAGATGTACGAGATGCAACGCATGCAAGTGAGTGTACGGTCCGCCGACGGAAATGCAGAATCATACTTTGAAATATCACCTGCCTTCTTCATCGAACAAGATGCACTCTATTTCGTTCATATATTTTATTCCGTCATTACTGATTAAACACAAAAGCTGGTTTTCATTGAGCTCCTCCTTCCTTGTAAAACGTACGACATAAATGTGTCTATTCATGTAATGTGGGCAGGTGCATTTGCTTGCAAGACTATTCACATGAACGCTTAAAGATATGAAAAAAACTATTTCAATAGGCCCCGGGTAGATACAGTGTGAGAGAATAATCTCTGAGTGATTGCTTGACACGTGTCTGTACATAACATGGCCATCTGCACATCGCTTGAGTTGAGATGTTTCCAATCAATACAGCTATGCGTTATGCAATCGGTGATTGTCTGTGCAGAACTATTTTGAATCTTTAGAAAACTAATTAACTAGCCGTGTGTCCAATTTGCCCAACAATTTACGAAATAACAATCGATAAGGTTACGGGTTCTTAGTTGTCGCTTGACTCGGGTACGCTCTTGAGGAATCATAGGACCGTGTTTGACCAGAATGCAGACCGACCCAGTGTCTACTAGCATTCTACCTTGGACCACAGTTATCAACTCGAGGACCCCTGTCAACGACTTAGGAGGCTTGAATAAAACAAACGGCAAATACGTACACTTGGGAGACTCACTTGGTGGAAGTTCTTTGAGCTCGGATTGTTACACTGCTTTTTCGATTGCGGGGGTCTCCTCGGATGTTGCCATGGGCTCCATTGGCGTTTCAGCACATCTGGTTCCGTCACACGCTCAGGGTATGCTGGCTGCCCTTCGATGGACGAGGTGCGATCGATGGCTTCCTTAAGAGATCCTGGCAGTTTCTATACGAAAACTTTGTACTGTGGCCGAGCGGACGCTATCAGTAAACTGATGCAGTAGCGACGGATCAGGAAATCTTGGTTCACCTTCTTTGAATGCCGATGCGGGCAAATTTCGTGATTCGGCGGTGAACTGCTGCACTCTCATACGGTTGTTGTACTCGATAGTGAAATGCATCCCAAAGTTCTTTCTCACTGCCGTGGGGTACAACAATAGATCCTATTGTGAAGAAGGTCTCATTGGTCACCTCTTCCGGCACGTTCTGATAGATGTGGTCTCAGACTGCTTCGTTGACCAGAGTAAGCAGTACATGTTGGTGTTTCACCGGTTTGACTTGTGAGTCCCAACGATCGTAATCATCGCCGATGTGGAGCTTGGGATAGGGGAGGGGGTGTGTGCGGTGCGGCCACGCTCGTCGTTGCTTTCTGTAGGGCAGATAATGCTTGAATGAGAACTAGCTAGTGTTTTGATCGTACTGCTTGGATTTTACTTGTTTTTGTCGGGTCAAGAAAAACAAGTTCACCAACTGGCACAACTACGAATAAGATTTATTAATCAGTCAGTGTATTCTTTCTACCGGCGAGCATTCATTAAAACTTCAGATTCGATTCAAGTATGAACATATATGTGTATAATTCCTACCCTCTCATAGAAAATGATGATGAATTTCACGCGCTTTTGAGAAATGGTGAGTGGTGTGAGTTGTATGAAGAATTGAATTTTGAACTGAATTCAAGCTGTCTTTTAATTGGCCTTTTGTGAAAAATGTGTCATTTTGAAAAGATTTTGAAATAACAGAGAGTAAAATAGATGAAATGTGATGTTCTCGTAGGTTTGAAGCTGATACATGGTTTTTGGTGCACATTGGCATGAGTACCAAGGCAATGTAACTGCTTTCTCGGATGAATACAATTATATGGGAGTAATGCAGGATTCAATTCGATCATTGGATGAATGTGTGGTATGAATGATACGTGAGCTGAAGGGCTTGTGGCACTTGGTAACTATTTCTACCGGGTGAGATTAGATCCATCGGATCCTTCGACCGAACTAGTGACGTTGTTTGGACACGAAGCGTTAGGGCGGTTTTCTTTTTTGAAGTTTCTGAGTGGTTTCAAAAGATCCACCGTCCATGGATGGGGTAATGTTTTACTGTTTGAACTGTACACAGATCACACATCATGTTTTCTAGGAAATGTTATGTATGGCCTCTTGGTTGCCGTTATCTTGAAGGCTTCAATCACCACCATTTCAAAGGCAATTCCTTCTACATGCTTTTATATCTCCGCATGGAATTCAATTTGAACAGCACGCTGACAGATTTTATGGGATTCGTTTGTTCCGACCTACTGCACTGAGTGCCATCTCATCGGCANCTCTTCGCGGTCAGCCCCCTTACTCTATTAGTTCCTCGTTGTGTACAGAGCGATGGTCACATTTATCTCACACAGATGGGTTATGCCATAGCTTGCATGAACAACATGAAAAGTAGTCTGGCCGGCTGCTCTGTAGTTTAATGGTTACTGCGCTTGCGTACAATCGGTCCCGAGTTCGATCTTCAGTTATGCTGAGGAGTTTTCCATTGTCAATGAAACTCATTCCGGTTAAATAGGTGTCCAATTTTTCTAACTTTTCAGTCCACGCTTCATTTTTGTTTTCCTGAAAGAAATCAACAATATAACCAAATCAAACCTCCAGTTTATATTATGTAATAAAAATAATTCCGCTCTTCCGTTTCCAATGAACCTGTAAAACACGCAAAATGAGCGAATCATATTCATCTCATCAGACCATTGCATTAACCGGATATTTTGGAAACATAAACAACTGTACCACTCCGAGGTAATCGGAAGCAAGCTTTGCACACCTCTGTGCCTATATCCTGATACATTATGAGGAAGACCAAATGACATTGATTTATAGAGAAGTAACGAGAATAGTTACGAAAATTTAGTCTGCACTTGCTGGTACTCAGTGTGAACCAGTATGTGTCCTTCCGGATGTTATTGTGGTGATCCAGACTTCCGTGACCGCAATCCGTGCACGACCGGGAACAGTTTTATGTCATCCAACCACCGTTCAGGATGCTCGGCCAATGGTAAACCGGGTGAACATGATATCCCAGTTAATATATATGATGCTTCGGTGAAAACGGTTACATGATTGAAGAATGGTCGTTCAACCAATCACATCGACTATTACTTCCTATAAAACATGCCCTAATTTCATCAATACACATAAGCATTTGCTGCTATCAATTCCTCGTGTATTTCATTGGTGCCCGCGGTTCGGGTTGGAGCCAATCCAGTTCTGAGCAATACATTACGGGGTATCGTAGTTCTACATTCAGTATCATTCCGATTACCACAGTTATTTCGTCTCTTTTTCAAGCAGTTCAATTAAGATGATCTTTTTATTTATTTATTTGTTTCATGTGTTGCGCCTTTCAGTGTGCTGGCGTTGTGTTGACTTCTCTCTTTGAAACAGAAAAAAACAAGATCTGGCTCATTGGGTGATCACCGCATAAGTTGAACCCTCAAATCACCCATCTTTTCTAAAATCTAGGAGACAATAGAGAGGAGTCTAATGATCTGCAGTTCATATATACTAATCACCGATGAAAAGGACTACGGATCATTATTTCTAACACTCCGAAATGTCCGCCTAATTGTGCTGAGATGATCGTTCATTAGCAATGAAGGAGAAACATCACAAAAAATTATTTCTGCACAGTTAAGTCCTAAATAAGGGCTGCCTGTGAATAAGCCAATGGTATTCGCTGAGTTCATCAAGGAACCGAATTTTCAAACGCATCTACTGCATCTAATTTGCAGGATTCTTTCTCACTTTAATTCGTCTAACTGTGTCTTTAATTAGTCAGATTAAGCATGATATTTTGTTTCAATTATACAGAGGGAGAGGAAGAGATCATATAAGAAGCTGAAGACTAACATGTGTCTGTGCATGGCATTGTGTGATGAGTTGGATTAGAGAGAAACCCTTTAAGCTACCTGAACCTTCTCGCCACTCATGAAGTACCGTCACATAAGATACAAGAATCAGAGAGGTAAATCACCCACGACCGCCATAGGATAGGCATGCTATTGTTACCATTCGAAAGCGAGCTGGCCCAACATTAAAGCTTAATTTTGG
>UZAN01042909.1:0-23816 GCA_900618425.1 Echinostoma caproni
ATCTTGTGTGCATTATGAGTTCGGCAGCGCTCAGTGAAGTTTGCTTCACCGTTTTACGCTCTGTAGAATGATGATGATGATGTCTGTATCTGGGTTTCAGTCCGTTGGGGCGTACTCCGACAAGACATAGGTTTCATCTATCGGGGCGATGGCTGCTTACTTTACACGAACCTCTTAGTCTCACTGCGCACAACCTTCTGTCGACCGGGAACCAGTCCAGGAGCGCGGCTTAACCCTCTCACTGAGAGCCACGCCAAAGCCATCAAGACCGGAGGACGCAGCTTCAGGGTCCCCAGGGAGGCGTTAGTGAAACTTCACTAATGGGTTTGATGGGGACGTTAATCGGATAATGAAGCCGACTAGCCGTCTGCGGCTGATAGACTTAGAAAATAAAACGAGTGAACTACTGAACACAATTCTGGGCTACAGGTGGTAGACGGTCCAAACGTCAACCGGAGCAGTAATATAAAGAATCTTCTGGAGTCCTATAACGTTCGCTACTCCAAGACCTTTGGGTAGGTTGCCCATCACTTTTTCAAGACTAAATAAGCAGAAAAATCATGAAAAACATCCCCTACATGCACTAGACTCATTCCCTCACAAACATGTCACTTGAACACTTGAGGTTGGAACCGAAAAGATGTGCACCTGTATCAGACTGACTTTAAGTGATTGAATGACTTGTAGAAACATGCCCCAAGTGTAGGCAAAGGGAACACCAGTGTTGCAAACCTGCGTGTACACAACAGACAACCAACCACCACCCAACTTTGGTGGTAGGCAGCTTTGCTGTCGTCCGGTTCTATACCACGCCTGATCTAGCGGGGCCTTATGTTGTTCGCTACTCCGAGTCCTGAGAATCAGGTTACCGGTTTCCATGACGGAGCAGCAGGTCTTCTCCCTGTCTACTCTTTACCACACAAATGTGTGTAATGAAAAATGTTTTGTGTCTCGTTTATGCGTTTATGTCGAATTTCCACCTGCAACACGATTTCCACATTGTAGGCTGGTTTTTAGACACAACTTTCTAAGCGCTTGTCCTTCATACAATCATAAACACTTTTTACTTCATTGATGGTCGGCTGGTTCGTCGGACCTTCAACTTTGACTACAGAAAGTGGATACCAAGTGCTAGTTGACCTCAACTCTGGGTTAAAGTCCCTATGCGCAAGAGAACTCGGCGTTTTCGGTCCCCTTTCTGCGCTCTCTCAGCCTTGATTTTTCTCAGACTGAAAATTTCATAGAGCAACTGACCACAGAAAGCACAATCAACGTATTGGTATAAACTCGGATGTTTTTCCACAAACCTCTTTTACGCGGTGTTTGACTGTGAAATTCGACATTTTTGCTGCAAATCGCTTCATGTGTGATGAAAAACTTGGTCTGCCTTTGGTCATTATTTCAAGGTGACACCTCATGAGCAATCGTAATGACCCGTTATAGAATGAGTATATATATATATCAGTTCAGTTCAGTTTGAACAATCATCAACCATGCAATTTCGTGCGCCGATTTTGGTTGCTGTCTTTTGCTGCCCATTAGGATGAATAATTGGTGAAGAACAGGAAATTTGAAGGTACAGTCGAAGAGAAAATTGAGAACTCCAGTAAATTATGATTGCAAAGAAATTGAGAAGATGCAAGAACGCCACTGTTTACGACATCCAGCCATATCACTCAGTGTCTCTAACCCTCGGGTGTGATTATCCCGAGGTCTTCAGCCAGGGAACCTAACGGGACCTATGTAACCCGGACTCCTGGTTTCATACCCTCATGCCAGATGTTAGCTTGGCCACCCTTGACTTTCCTCCACCCACTAATTGCCTCGGCGAACTTCGCTCCTGTGGCAACTTATTTGGCGACATGCGTAACACATGCCCCAAACAACGTAATCTACGGGGAACGACCACTTGCTCCAGTGGACATCCGCGGATACCCAAAACTCTGCACCTAACCTCAGCATTGTTCGTCCGGCTGCCCCACCAGATTCATAAATGCTGCGTAAACAGCAGTGTTCAAACACCGGCAGTATGTCTTTGTCCTGTTTTCTTAAGGGCCAAGGTTTTACGCCGTATAGCAGAGCTGACCGAACGACCGCGGCATGCACTACACTTTACAGACAGGCGGATGTCGCGACGGCGCTACAGATGTTTCCAGTTGGCAAATGCCAACCGAGCGTTCTGTATGAGAACAGACACTTCATCCGTGATTCCTCCACCGGGTGAGATGTAGCTGCCCAAGTAACAAAACTTATCCACTTGCTCCATTTCCAGTGAGGCTCGTTGCTGGACATTTTACACTTTGAAGGTGCAAAACGCATACCGAACATGCCTACACTGGCATTCAAGCTGTCCAAAAAGCTGGCAACTTATGTGCATCTTCACTTAGTAGCACAATGTCGTCTGCATACTTTAGATCAGACAGTTTGCCACCTGGAAGTAAATCGATGCCACTTTCCATAATCAAATCTATAGCAAAGTTGAATAGAAAAGGAGAGAGGGTACAAACACCAGTTTCTGTGGTGGACTCCGGCGAAAAGTGCCGTAAGCTCGGAATCGACTTCGGCTATTAGTATAAAGCGATCATAATATTGAAATAAACTTCTGGGGCAAACCCTTCAGGGAAAGGCAGCGCCAGAGTTTAGAGCGGTCGAATGAGTCGAAATCCGCTTTCAAATCGAGCTAAACAGAGATCGTGGGTCTACAAAAAGAATGTCGATGCTCCAGAATTTAGCGGAAAGTGAAGATGCGAGCGATACAACCTCGACCGGGTCTCACAACAGGTTTTACCCGACAGAAAGATGAGCAATAAAAGAACAGAAACTCAATTAACTTTGGGGGCTGGTAATGAGCTGAGCAAGATTTTATGCAAATGTGGGTTGTGCCATATCGAGCACGGAAAAAACGGAAAGCGTTCACGTCAGTTTTCCGTTGGTCAGGTGGTTAGCACGCTTCTGTTATGCCTGCTTATTCACAAAACATAAATCGCGGTCCAATCCCCAGCGGTGAGAGGCCATAAGACGAGAAGGGAACGTCCAGAAATTCTTTATATCAATATTATTATTGTATTATATTAAAACTCTATCAAATGAACTACCTGTATACACAACATAGAGGAAAATATACAAATGAGATGGAAGAAATACGAAATATACACAAAAGTCTATCTGTGGAGGAAACCAGCATACAGTACTACTCATGAGTAATGTGCTATAAAGCAGGAAGAAAACATTTAAATATGGACACCAAACACTTAGACTTTTGACTATCATTTTCACTTCCGGATTGATTAGAAAAGACGGAAGATTGTTCCTACATCATTATTCACCTTCTCCAGAGGAGTGAGTATCTCTATCACCTCTTGGTGTCGGTGACAACGCTTTTAGTCGCTTTCGAGTGCATCTTGAGCTAGTTAAGTATGCTTGGGTGACCCTATGGGTCAACAAATTTGGAAACCATTTATGAATTTAAGGTAACTCAAATGTCTTACGGGTGGAAAAGAGAAGATTCCGCTTACTCGTTCGTTGTAGCTTCACAAACGTTATGTCCGGCGGGCCACAAACCCACTTCCAATTTATTTTTGATCTACAGTTTCGTTTGGAAGATTGATGACTTACGGTGATGGCTTGGTCATTCCTTCTGAGCAACTCATTACTAAGCATAGTACTATAAGATATCAGTGAAAATCGATGAATTAGAGGACTACTGATCTTTGGCTAAACAAACGATCTTTGGTGCTCCGGTGTAAGTGGCCGAACTTGTCGATACTAGTAAAACGTTTATTAATCAGCTCTTCTTCTGTAATTTTTCTACTTACGAGCTCAAAATGTCCTTTTCATTCTAGTCGGTTTCTGTTATTATTATTATTGTTAAGCTTACGTGCCGTGGACAGATGCTGGTTCATAAAAAGTGATGCAGTTGCAACCAGGGTTGACAACATATCCCTGTTCATGGTTTATTCATGGAACGAATTTGCGCTTTCGAATAGTTTGTTAAACTGTCATAGTGAGTTGGAAAACTGGTACATCGATCAGCGAAATCTTCAGTTGAGAATCGAAAGCTGTGGGTAGTGTGACATTCCTTTCTCTGCATTATGAACGACGCCTTTATCTGCTCCGCGATTGTTCACCTGTGTTTCCACTCTCATTTTGTACGAAAGAGCGGCAGACGTCATCTGTACATCCTGTCGCGTTCGCAAACGGACATCTAACTGGGTTGTGTAAGTTTCGCGAGCCAATAAACCTGTCCCAAATGGACTGATGCAAATGGTGGTACGTCATGTTTGATTTCTTGGGAGCTATCGGATAAGCGTGGACCATTTGGTGAACGATATTTTGTGTCGATTTTTGGAAAACATCAGTATTTAGTCCATGCACATAATAATCGAAATGGATTGGATAATTCTATGATTTTTACAATAATCTTGGGCAACTGGCAAGCTTTTATGTTGATGTAGTTAATGCTTTTGTGAATTCCAATAATTTGTATGCATCATACACAGGCACGAAAATCATTTTGTATGGACAACCCAACAGATAGCGAACAACCTCGGTTTTGACTACATTATTGTCATGTCCAACGGCGCATGTGAATTTACTGACTGAACGTGCATGAATTACGATCAATTTTGATGTGCCGATCGGTCGTGAAATTAGGTTGCGTACAATTGAAAAAATATAGGATAGCGAATATTATTGCTTTTTGACTGGTGGATGACGAATGAAGAAACAATCAAGTGACTGTGATTTATCCATTTAAGGTTTCGATCGAAAGAATATTCTCTGAATCAACTTGCTTTTGTAGATTAGTGACGATCAACACGACCGTATTCCGCAGTGATGTATACCCATGTAACGTGTCTGTCTCTTACAGAAATGTACCCTGTTAATCGATAGAATGGAATACATCCAATTGCCCGTTAATTAGACATAGAAATTCACATTCAAATCATCATATCTTTGTCACATCACTCGAAACAACATTCACTTTAATTCAGAGTCAGTGAATTTTATTTCTACTTCCTTTTGGATTCACTAGAAGCCCTTCACTGTTCGATTCTTTGGATAATCACGGAAAGAATGCAATGTAATCAGACTAGATTGGTCCAGAGTATGCTTGGGACTGCTTTGGAGGTCATGGATCGACAGCTTGATTAAAGATGTGGCATGACACCATTCACTCGCAGCTGACTGACTATCAGTAATCATAACAAGCAGTCAGTGAGCGAAAAACACGCTCCTGGAAGTAGACTATGAGAGAAAAACAAATCAAATGGTACAGGTTTCCCCAAACCGGTTGGCCATTTCGCTCGAAGTCGAATTTATCTTTCCAAATGGACGAGAGGTTGCAAGCGCCTTGACAGTTTGGCCGTTGACGTATGTATGTGAATGGATCAAACTCGTATACCAGTTTGTGTGTGTGTGCGTCTGTGTACGTGACCACGATTCCTCTCAATGGCTTCACCTACCTGTCCGTCACACCATCGTATACACAAAGTTCCCGATCAGTTGATCGATTGGGCAGATTTACTGACATATCATAGTTTAAAAAATGCATCAAATTACCTTTGTTTAAATATGATTGATTTTTGAAGTACAAATGACCGATCAATCTGGTTAGTCGGGGTTGAAGGTACATTTGAAAACCTTAGCGTATGCGAATAGCAAAAAGTACAGCTTTCGTCCTAGTTGTGATCGAATTGCAGAGAACACGTACTGTACAAATTCCTTCTTTTTTTAATCTTTACTTCCTTTTATTAAATATATAATGACACCATTTTCAGGAAGGGGAGGCGGCCAATCAAAGGGCTGTCATACAAAGCACAGTGGCGAAAGTCAGATGGTGGTGGTGGGATTCGATTACACCTGATAATTTGGTGACGTTCCTATCGGGCCACCACCGGGGTAGTTTTGAAACAAAACCCCCAGAACTGTGCAAATACGTTTTGATGTGTCAAAGCATGACCGCGTTATCTTATTGCGCTCTGCACAACGGAACTTCTTACACATCAGGCTTAAACCCTCTTCTGACTTATCCGATTTATCTCTGTCATCGGTCTGTGTCCCACTCTGGGGATATCTCTTGTACCAAACTCCTAAGGAACTTCATGATCATGATCATGTTCATGTCTGGAGGCGGCTTATCCTTTCCAAGGATCCAGCTGCAGTAAAGTAAAGTAAGTAAGTCCCATTCTCTACAAATATATGTTATCTGCTGTGTTCGTATCCTTCAGCTTTTAAATGACTCTCTTAACCAGTCCGTTTGTTAGCATTCCACCTGTCGCTGTTTGTGTTTAAGCTATTACTGGAACCACCAATGTGTATGATTTTATTTCACAATCTTTTTATACTATTTAAAGATGTTTTTCTTCAAGTCCACAAGTAGTCATTTTTAACTTGTAAAGTGAGATGAAATAGGTTTCGAACCTATTTCACTCTTAAATTTGTTATCGTCTGCGCTATCCTTCATTGACTGCACTTGATTTACCTCTACTTTGAAGCTATCTTCTGCTAGAGGAAAAGTGCATTAATTAAACATCCCAAATCATTATCGCCTCGGCGTGGCGGTCTAAGACCAGCTCAGTACAGATACCGACCCGATTGATCCTCCAATGCTGGACCCTGTAGATTGCTTGGTATCCTAGGAACTCTGTGTCATTCTTGACTAAATAGATTTACGTTTTGCTATCTCGGTTGCTATCTNCAACGGCTTCCAGGATAGGGATCAAGAGTGAGGATTTATTTGATTAACTCTGTCATAGGTCGTCATATAATTCGACCGAATCATTGCAACCGGCTGCTAACTCCAAAGCGATGTCTTATCACTTTTTCAATGGACATTCTATCGAACCACTCAATTTTGAGGATTTGATACCACCGATCGAGTGCTTCTAACATGCTGGTGTCTTCGCCCGGCGGAAGTTAGGTTTTCCATTCGTAGATGGGTACGGCGCAAGTATTACCACAAGAAACTCGAACCCTGATGCGGACCTTGATTTCTCTATGCGACCACAGAGTCCGCCGTAACTGCGGAAGAGCTCTTGTGGTGTTCACGATTGGCAGCACTACGTGTCCGCATCGATTGTAGTGCCACTTTACCACTGTTCGGTCGTCTGTTCACTATCGTTTCTTATCGAGTAAAGTCAAATTGAAAGTCACAAATTGCTTGATTCATCCTAATGGATGGATTCTCAGCTTCTTGCACTCCAGGGACATTTGTCGTCGCATACAGTCACAAAAAGTGAAAAAAACAGCATCGTCATTTCAAAGGAATGTGGAGTACAAGTTTAAAAATGAATATCAGTTGCGTAGGCAATTCAAGAAGTTTTCTATAACGGATGCCTTTTGATCCAGAACTCTCAAAAGATAGGGGATGACGGACAAACGAGCATACACCAGTTTATAACGACATCTTGTTACATAAGTGGATATACATTGTTTAAGTTCTGTGTAATGGGTGAGTGTTGTCTGATAGAATATTGTAACAGAAGTTATCGCAAGAGGTAAAATGTTTATCGGCGATAAAGTTAAGCAAGTGCTAATAAGAAATACCGCTTGTGCGAGAAATAATTTTGATAGACAGGCGTAGAACAGTGTAATCTTTAGCTCTAAGACCGGCAAATAAAACTGGGGAGCAGTAGAGAAGATGAGTAACAATACAAGAATATACTAATCGAGGGTGCAAATACAGTGGAACTTTTAAATAACGCAAGCGGGTAACAAAGAAACACAACCGTCGAATTTTTACAAAAGTGGAAGTTAGAAGTGAGGTCCAGGTGAGATCTTGGGGGATATTGACACCGAGGTTTTGTGGAGAGTTTTATGGGGGAACAGGCTGGTTGTTAACATAAAGTGCAGAACAATTTCTTTCAAAAGACTGTAGCCGTTCTTCTCTGGAAAGTTAAAATGTAACATCACTACATGTAGATACATTCAGAGATAACTTGGAAGACCAAGACCATAAGTTTAAGGCAGATAAACAGGTTTGAAGATGTGAGAAGCGGAAATCACCTTGGAATTTGGAACCATCATCAGCATACTTAATAAAATCATTTGGGTTAGTGGGAAGGACACGAATATAGAAAGAGAAAAGAAAGGGGGACAGAATCGCTCCCCTGAGTTAATTGGTAGGGAGTCAGAGGTTTTTCCAAGAAACTTTGTGAATTGTGTTCTACCAGCAAAATAATCTCGGAGTAGAGAGAGGGTATTATCGGACAATCCAACACCTTGGAGTAGAGACAAAAACCTGCTCCAGTTAACACAGTTAAAAGCTTTACTATAGTCAAGGAAACACACACGAAATGACCTACCGTGCATATCTAGGGATCGCAAAACTGAGTTTACCAAATGAGCTAGAGCATCTAAGGTAGAACTTTGTTTGTGATAAGCGAATTGGTTTTCATCTAGCTGCCCGGTATTGGGAATAATGTTACTGAGCCTAAACTTTTCGAAAATTTTTAGTAAAATAGAAGTGCAGGCGATTGGTCGTGGTTTACCAGCTCCTTTTTGGGGGGACTGGTGTAATGCGCACAGGTCTTCAGCAGTCGACAATTTTTTATTCCTCGAAGCAGCGGTTGAAAATACCGACAAGTGGCTCAACCAGATAATGCGCACATTCCCTGAGGACTACTGGACATAGTCCGTCAGGACCGGAAGCTTTTGATATTTTTAGGCACTTTAGCTGTGCACGCACCTGATTTGAATTGACACGTGAAACTTCACGATGATCACCTGATTGGAAATAAGGATGCGATACTTCAGTTTCAGTCGACAAGGAAAACATGCAGTTGAGTTCATCTGCTGTGAGTTGGGGCCCGCGAAGTCTAACTTCTGTTCCACGAAGTTTTTTCATAGCGCTTCAGATTTGCTTGCAATTACGGTCACCAAGAAGGGTTTCAGTGTAGAGTTTGTCAAGATTTTGGATCTCATTCTTGATCAGCATTGACGTTTGTTTAAGTAAGTTCGATCACGATTTTTATGTGCCCATTCCTTGGTTTTTCTGAGAATCTGCAAAGTGGGAGAAGAAAATCTGGCGGGACTGATGTATATAGGGGATATAGGGCAGCAGATGTCAAAGCAGAAGTTCGAATGGTTCGTGATGTGTTCACACTCGATCGAGACACTCGGATCAAAATCGAAATTTGTACCACAGACCATTTCTCTCAGTGACACCAAGTGGACCGGATCACACAGCCTATGAAAAATCTTCCGGCTTGATGTACACGTCAGTGTGCTATGATGTTTCTTTGAATAGACTTTTAGTAAAACATTGATGATACAATGATTGTAGTTTCCCATAGGGACTCTTTTTCGCACAGCAAACAATTCAGGATCGTTCGAAAACATAAGATCCAGTTGCACGTTTCCTCTTGTGGAGAAATTTACAATATTGTGCAGAGAGACATGTCAAGAAATGAATGTTTGCAGGGTTAAAATCACCACTAACAATAAAAGAGAGCGTTCCGTGTAGTTAGNAGAAAGTTCGGATGTAAATACATCAGCAAACGTCTGTACACCAGAAGTTGTACTGGAACGTGCTATGTAAATATTTGATGCCACAATGGAACGATATTTACTAAGGAAACGGGGTTTACATTCAACCGAAAGACATGAGATATATCCTACTAAGTGAGTGAAGATAATCTTTGTAGACTTACACCAAAACGATGCAACCACGTTTCTTGCAGCATAACTATCCCCAATACATGGTCATTTTTCGTCCTTGTCAGTTTCGTGAAGTCGCTCATTTTGCCAAATAGTGATTGTACGTTTGATGAACATATAGCAGGGACAGACATTTTCTGAGGTTTTGTGTTACGTAAGGCCACTTGCCAGCCTGTTCGGTGATTTCTGAGGAAACCTGATTTGGACGGTCTGCATCTTTTGCATCTATTTTTAACTTGACGACTAAACTGATGGAGAATGCCACTCTTGCGCGATAACACATAATGTTGCAAATTCTTTAAAGATTCCGGGGCGTACTTAATCATGAAAGCGATGAAAGAAAACTTGATTCAAACGACTAAATCGAATGTGTAACTTAAAAGTTGATGAATTGTTCACTGGAGCACAAAACATGTAGCACGACCGAAATTTGAAGGCCCCGCCCACCGGGTAACTGAGAATACCAATCGGGTGTATTGTTTCAAATATTCGGATCCACTCCGCTGCACTACGAGAGCCCGAAGTACGTTCGTCTTATGAACCGATTATAGAATAAAACGTACATCAGACAGAAAGTCCCAGAGGCCGGATGAACGCAGACGTGCTTGTATTTTTACCAGCTAGTTCAGTTATCTAGCTTTAATTGCCGACAAGATAAACCACCCCAGTTGTATTCTCATACCACGGAATGATAATTGGAACTAGTTAGGCAGGTCATGCTCATTGAAATCGGGAAGACTTGGTCACCAATTTGAAAAAATCTTTTGTCTCATGAACGTTCTCATTGGTCTCCTTGGATAGACCCAAATCAACTTTTCTCATGATGATCTTTTGGGGAGGAATTATGACCATCATTGAAATTTTCCAAGTATGAGGCCATCACATAATTTCCAAAGAGGTTTCTCCAACCAGTCTATCACTCACGTGAATGAAATGCACCCACTAGCAAAAAATATCGTGCAAGAATGTAATGGGGCCTTTGAAGGTACAAAACGCATCTACTCACTGATTTATTTATCTGTCTAGTGTAAAGTATAATCCGCATTTATTTTCGATTTCACTATTATCAACGCACGAAAAGGCCTTATTGAGGTAACTTCACAGTGCAAGATGGTATTAGCCAGCTAGTGTGTTTAAAGTCAATAGAAAGGGTGCAGTGTGGACTAATAAAGCCAGTTGTGGTGAAACGAGGAATACCATTCGAGGAAGAATGCTAACTCTGATTAAAAAAGTTATATATGACCAAAAAGCTTTCGATTGCAATAGTTTAATCGGATGGCACATGGAAAATTTACAATAATTCATTGAACAGGCAAGTCAGAAGACAAACACTGAGAGAAATTCCTTTCGTATACTCTCATCGGTCGCGTACGTAAAACATCGAACGAGATAGACAAATGAAGCGAATTAAGAAATCTAGTTAGCATTAACCATGTGCGTGTGTGATTGTGTACAGTGTATGCGTGATGCACGGGATTGGTTACAACCAGGGAAGGCCAAGGCTAAAGGTCATACGCTTTTGGACGAACAGTGTGGGTTTGTTGTGAGCGATCGATAATGCCTCGAGTATCCTTAGTCGGTGTTTGTCTCGATGACGTGACAAAACCGAGAACGCGTTCGTAAGGTGGACCCTGTGGTCGCTTTCAACCAAGTGACGTGCGATGGCCGAAGTCGGTTTGCGTGATGCGTGATGGTTAATACTAACTAGATTTTTTAATTCGTTTCATTTGTCTATTCTGTTCGATTTTACACGTACGCGACCGATGAGAGTATAGGAAAGGAATTCCTCTCACACGGTTTGTCTTCTGACTTGCCTGTTCAAATTCATTACGGGATTCAAATGTTTCAATAGTTCATTGATTGCTTGCGTTTGTTATAGTGGTCATTATATGATTATTCTCCTAAATGATCAAGGTGCAAAGGTTGTAATGGTACAATTATCTGAACAGTAAACCTCTTTCACTGCTGGCTTTTGGCCTTACACATTAGCACTGTAACTTTAACACGGATTCTCTATGGGACACCGATTACCAAAATCGAAGAGGCCAAGTTAAACAAAAATAAGACCAAACGGAGGGGTGTAAATTACTCAAAAATCTGAGATGAAACCGAATCCTAATAGAGGTATTTCTAATTTTCTCGCATCAAATAACGTCTGGAATTTCAGAAGCAAGGGCAGCCGGAAATGCATTCATTTTAAAGGATGCGTGCAATCGCGAGAACAGTAGTCATTGCTTGTTCTTTCAACTTTGAGTATATCAGCATCAAACTAAAGGACTTCGACTGTCGTTGAGTTATGACGGTATAGTCTCAATGGTTAGCTCAAAAACAACAATGTTTTTCAGCTGAGAACACAACTTTGCATTGAACTGTTGCATAAAGACATAAGAGGAATCCCAAGTAATGCATACATGGGGTATGTCCACCATAGAGCTAGAACGGAATGCAAGGTCCGTGTATTGATCTTCGTATAAAAAAGACTACCATATAACACGAATCACAGTCATCACCTAGCTGCTCCGGGTTGACTGGAATGTAAAAGGACGTGCAAAAATCGATTATCCTTGTAACAGGATGGTACTTTGTGTGAAAATCAGCGATTCAGTGGTAATTCAAGACAAAGACTGGTATGTTAGCCGACTGCGCTCAGATAGCACTATCAACGCCGCAATTAAAAACAAAATTTTCAGTTCGTCGTCCCCTCCTCGGCTCTATTTTCCCTGTGTAATGCGGGTTATCGTGGTCTTAGTCATCACTCCCATGATTTTGTTTCCAGTTTCGTTGTGGGGCAAACATTTGATCGAAATCTTGTCCCCAATGGGGAGGAAAAAATGTTTGTATTCGGTAGTAGGTCAACGGATGACAGAAGATGAATGCCACTGAATGTGCGCAATACGAGCTATGTCGATTGCACCATCCGAATGAATAATTGCTTTTGACTCTGGTGTAGACCTCCATTAGGCTTGCATCACTGTTTGAACAAAGTTCCATTCGGAGCACGTCCACTCCGACGTAAGCAGTCGACAAGAAGCGGACTTGATACCTCATCGCCTTGTCTTTTCTTCGTATATTATATTCATTTTCTTAGATGTAGATCTCTGATACCCGATCAAAAGCTTACTTTACTACCATGAATACGTGTTCTGAGTTGGACATGCAGATAGTTCGTCCCTCACTTTAAAACTCCGTTGTACGGTCCATCTCCCTAATAATCGCCAACTTCCAAAGGCTATCTGTTTGTTCTAAACTGAATCGATCTACATTTGACATCCTACCATGCCTGTATAATCCAAAATTAGCCTGATTTTCTTATTCCGTCTGCTTAACTGACTGTTACGCAACGCATTCCCATCAAACCGGCCTTAATTTACACAAATGGTTTCAGGGCCTCCTTATGGTTTCTGTTTAATACCACCCCATTGCATCCGCGTGTGTTGACGATCGTCCCTGTTTTGTGCAGGGGACAATGTCAAGTACTGCGATATTATTTCAAATAGTAATCGAAAAGAATCCCCTAGTCTGGCACTGCCGGTAAACAGTCTCTTATTTCTTCCCTTGCATGCCAACATGTTTTTATCATCTTTACCAATTGCTCACTAACCATCCTTCCTCGTACATTCAAATATAATTTCAGTGGCTCCCGTCACTTACTATCTAAATATCACTCGTTTCGCACTCTTTTTGGAGGCCTGTTTCACCAATAATTTGTATGCTTGATTTAAATTATATACTAATTTGCTTATTTACTGTCATAGGCAGTACCCAAATAATCTTTCCAAAAATGAATGCTACTATCACGGTTCCTACAGAAAACAAAATTCGTCTCCAAAAGGTGGAATCTCTTTATTCCATACAATTTTTGAATCGGCACACACAAATCATGGCGAACCTCATTCAAGGTAATTCAAGTGCTCTGGTAACGTATAGGGTGGGCGACGATTGGTTTTTCATTTGTTTCGAGTGACGGACAACAACAATAACAAAAACAGAACACAGTCCCAAAAATGAGGTGTCTCTTCTGACATCACTAGCGGTGGGTGGTCTTCACCAGGTTGGAGTGTCCACACGGCTGTGTTCGCCGTCAACGGATGACTCATCACCTGTCTATCGTTGTGAGATCATACTGCAATTCATGTACTTGTTCATTGATACGTACAATCAAATTTGGAAACTACCATTCAGTATTGGGGATATTTCATGATGAAAACGTGTTTTTTTTCTATTGGGTTTTTTACGGTTTACCGATTTTCTGAATGATCCTCACCTTTCCGTGCTTCGAACACTGCACTGACACTGACCAATCCTCCGTTTGGGCATTTTATCAGAAATAATTATCCGACCATCATAACATTTATGTATTCTTTTCTTCTTTCATTGGATTGTTGAATCATTGATAAATATTGATCGCAAAGTTTAGCCTCAACCAAAGAGATTGATGGAAAACAGATGGGGAATCATAGTGTTGCAGTATATGGACCGAAAGTGGTTCAAAAACAGAAGAACGATACCTGCAAACCGTTTGCATTTGATCGAATTGATGTTTTGATTGTGCGTCCGGGTGAGGACAGTTTGGAGGCGACTGTCACAAAAGGATAGACTTATGGTGCAAAATAGTCCCGACGTCAGTAAATCACACGACAGTGGCGCACGTCTGCTATTCTGTCTCCCACACCGTTTCTGGATGGTACTTTCTTACTTGGTCGGATGGCAATGAGTGGTGATTTCGGCCGCAAAAATATAGCTAATCAACGATTTCATCAATACAAGCCCGGTCACTCATCAATCACAGTAAAGTACAATCGAACGGTGAAGGCACCTCTTCTTCCTCGCTTAACAATTTGAAAGAGAAAGAGAAAAAGGGAAAAACTTCGTTTCAACAGATAAATCGTTTCAGGCTTTTAAATGTAAAGTTCGCTCATTCCGTAGGCTATTAAATGGTACAAGAAAGTATTAGATTCATTAGAAATATGCAGCTTCATTTGGTTTTGGAAATGGAGAAAATAGTGATCAGCAATGAGCGATAAGTTTGTACGAATCAGAGGCGTGTGATGATACTTCAAGTGTTATTTTTCAGAATTAAATACCCTTTAATGTTAATTCATGAAACTGAGAACAAATCTGTGTGACTAAATGAGGATGGCACTAAATGGATGTGAAACCAACCATTTTGTGAAGAATTTTCGCAATCATAGGCTCATCGAGAATTTTTTTGTCATAAATAATTATGTTTTTCAGGATGGGGGAAGCGGCCAATCAGGGGGCCCCCGTGAAACACAAGATGGGATAAGTTAGGTGGTGGTGGGATTTGAGCGTACTTACTGTGGGGCGGTAAGTTCGTGATCTTCAACGCTCAACCACCACCGCCGCCAAATGTGCATCAACAGTGGATGATTATCCAGCATCTGTGTACACCCGGACACCCGGACACACTAAATACTGTCTGAACATGAGGATAATGCAAGATTGCTTTTACAACGAACCGTAAAGAAAATTAAACTATACGCTCTTCTTTAAATACATATCCTCATTTTATCAACAGACGTCTGGTAGTGAAAAAACTTATATTGATCATCCGAGTCTTGAACTCTTGTCTATGGAAGTTTGAAGATCTTCAACTCAAATTCAAGATTCTGCACAGAGGCAGTGATACAGTGCAGTGAGTGGAACCCAGTGGTTGTGTTTTTGATGTTCCTTTTCAAGGTTAAGTTATTAGTTCCCCACCATATGGACACAGTACCACCCGATAACCACTTGTTTCCACCCTCGAATTGTTTGTTGTTAGGTTTATACTTATTTAGACCAATGCCTACCAAATCAACTGTTTGCTTGGTCTCAGTGATTCATAACACTCCCATAGGCTAAATACCTCTATGACCATTTGAAAACAGCATGTTTTATTCGGTTAATTTTGGCTTGTTGAACTCAGCATTCATGTAGACTATTTATTCTAGGAGGTTTTACTAATCGTGTACCTTAAAATAGCCCTAATTGAAAGATAACCTTCTCAAATCGACTTTGACTTAAAAGTCTAGCTTCCTCTTGGCTAAACTGAAGTCAATGGACTACCAGTCCTCTCAACGGACTACACGTTTCGCTCGCATTTCACTGACAACAAAAATCTATTCCATCTGCATCCCTCTTCACTGTGCACATTTGTAGACTGAAATCTAATGCCTATCTTGACTTCACCAAGTTATATTAGTATTTAATTTGCTCAGTTGTTCTGTGTTGATCATCACAGTTATCACCACCGACGAGTCAGGTCTTCTCTGTTCCGTCTCAGCTCTATTACAGAACACAAGTGTAGAACCGAGTGGGATGTAGAGGATAAACTGGTATGCAAATATTGCAGTATTTGTAAGTGCTAAGTGCCTCCCCCCAGATTAAAAAAGCTCAATTAACGGAGGAAATTTACAGATAACATCTATAGATTTATCCATCATTGTCTATTTCTACATTAGATAGAGTTCTACTGAGATAATTGCAAATAGATCGGTTAGAAACAAGAATTTGTAGACCTTGTCCTTGATCAGTTTTTCTGCGTCCACACATAACGCAGTTCGAGAGATCAGTGCCATACTATCAGAACTTGCAAGATCTTATATCAAGAAGTAAAATGTATAGTGATAAGCATATCATCATTTATTTATTTGAGCGTAGTGATTTTCAGTGGCAAGTGTCTCCGGTTACTTGAGACTACCGCTGTTATTTGCGTTGTACAAGATCCCAAAATACGTTACGCAGCATGCTATTATAATACCTTTAAATCAACTCTTCTTCTGCAGTGGAACAGAGTTCCGCAAATATTATAGATAAGATAGTCCTCTCAAGATTTTCATTTATTGATTTCTGAAACGCAATGGTCTATACATCTTTTGAATAACTCAGTGAATTGAATTGAATTTTTCTACAAGGTACTTTGATTCTTTCCCCTTTGGGATTGATAAAGGGGCTGTTGTTCAGGCGGCGATAGTTTCAACTGCGTAGTGGAACGGCTGACTTTAAATGCTCAGTAACAAGCCAGTTAAGATCGTCACCTTTGATGGGAAGTTAAAAAACCACTTCCTTCTCATATTCACGAAGGATCTCTCTTTTTATGATGAATTCATCGCGTAAAGGAGACGTGAGCCGAAAAGCTGGGGAGTACTGGACAGCTGTTGGTACCTGGTTTGGTCTTATCAGTCCAACTGGGAATTTCGTTCGGAGTGCTGTGCAGCTCCGTTTCCTTTTACCGTTTCCTTAGTCCGGTCATATTTCTTACCCAGAAAATCCTGCGTGCACACTCTGTAGCAACCGCAAAGGATTCTATCAATACTGGGTTCTCAAAAAAATCTACTCTGATAACGTTTCTCGTCCAGATAGGAACTCAGCAAGCATTGAAATAGAAGACGACTGGAGACGTGTATGAATTAATTTAGCATGCAAAAAATCATGGTGATTTATAGGGAAAAGAGAGGAAATAGGAACGCTTATATCAACCTATTGGTTGGCTAGATATTTGCTGACCGTCTTGATTAGTTGGCGGTTCCGAATACACGCCCGGGTTCGCCTATCCCTGTTCTGATTGATTTTCCTAAAACAAAGCAGTTTATGGGGAGTATACTGTCTCCCTGGCACACACTAGTTGTTCTGATTGTCCGGATTGTCCGGATTACCATGAAACACAATACAGTCATTCGTTCTTCACTTGTAACTTCTTAATCTGATGCTTGGGTGATAAATATTCAGCCGTTCGAATAATTTATGATGTCTTCTATTGTCAACCATAACATCAACTCAAAGATGTCAGCTTTTATTCAAAAAAATTACACTAGGGAACCCGAATGCATCGCCTCTTGGAACTCTGTCCACTTGTCGAAATCCTTGGTGTTTTATTTGTTGTAGGTCACAGATGACAGCACCGAATATTGCCTATTGCACTTTGTAGAGTGCAATGCATGATGAAGTGTAGGCGGCTGGCAAATTCAAGCCTGACGACGTGTAATAGTCGGGGATGAATCCCGGACGAGAGTGAATGATGGTCAGTGTTATCGACAATAACCAACAGATTGACCGGCATTTCGAATCAATCTTCTCAGCTTTTTCAAAATTCACCTGAGGTACCCTAATGGATTCAGCTCATACATTTCTGTTCAAAGTTTACACATTCTCTATCCGGACAAAAATGTTCGTCAATATAATCCAAAAGGATCCAAAGGACTTTTTCTAACGGAGAAACAAAAGAATTTGGTCGATCGGTGTACGAACGGTAATGATAATCATGCACTGTTCTGCCCAAGTTTTTGTTGAGTTGTAACAAGTGTAGGGGTGATTACAAACAAATGTCTTTCACAATCCGAAGTTTTTCACGTGAAAGAACACCAATAGACAGTTGAAAACTGGAATAACTGACCTCTGATGAACAGTCTTATGGCACCAGGTTCTCTGTGAACAAAATCATGACGAAACCATATATTGTTGGACATTATGAACAGAGCGAATCGACTGATCCCTTTCGAGGTCCAATGGCGGACCTCTTATACGGAATTAAAGCATACTGCACACTGGATCTCTAATCACCGGATCAGGCTAGCTCATTTTAGCAATGCACCGCACAAATGATCCATCTTCAGGAGCACATTGAAAACCGTTGGCCTTGCTTGCCATGTCAATAACTTCTCGAAAATGCTTGATTATTGCCTCGCACGTCTGCAAACGTGGATCAACAGAACCATGGACGTTTGATATCACGGAACATTTCAAGTTATGTAATCTACCCACTTGAGCTGGAAAGTGCAAGATGACAGAACTGAAACTATCGTAGACAAACCACTGTAAGAAATTCAGGTTCCTGCATTTGAAAACTTGATCGGAACTAATGACTACTAACGGAGCGTTACACACTTGGTTATGCAAACTACATTCACATATGATAATCTAACGTCCACATTACTGCTCAGTTAACATTGGTAAAATAAGTACTTCATGACAGTATAAAATACCTCCATTGCAGACAATCCGTGAACAAATACATCATAAGTATATATGATAATAACAATGATAGTTTCACTGTTCTTCATCAAGAATCCACGACGTTCCTGATTTGCCGAACAGATGCAAGATTTCAAGGAGCAAACAAAATGGGGTCGAAAGACGATTGTCATTTTGTTTGTGACTGTACCTCCTAGTTGATTTGTCCTAGAATGTGTTCACGTAAATAAATGTTCTGAAGAACACATGTCTAAGTAGCAAATCGGATGGTGCAAATGTCAGCTGCTTGCAGAAATCGTTAAAAGGGAATTATGTTGGGCACGTAGTACACGTTTGAGGTCTCGAGAGAAATTAAAGGAATCTGTAATTTTCAGTGAAATACTTGGTCTTTAAATTTGGAACAGAGGCAGGTTTACAAGCGATAATGATAGTGGTGCATATCACGTGCTTAAGAAATCAAACAGCAGTTGTACACCTAGCATTTTGAACCTGCGGATGAAGAAGGATGTTTCCCCAGTTTCCCCAAGAACAATAATGAAGGGGTGAACCGGATTGCGTCACATTACACCTCACCTCGTTTGAGATGAACTCGGCAAATCCAGAGCATAACTGCTGAGTTGTTCATATCACATAACTCTTTTTTCACACTTGTATGAAACTCCAAAAACGGATTATAATCAGCGTTCAAAGGTAGTCGTTCCTTAACCATCTGAGGACTGGTTGTATAAATCGTTTGATAAATAGTATTTGGTTATTTGGAGTGCCCGCTGACTTGAACCACATTTTATTCTTTCAAATGATGCTGTCGTTGTCCGTTTCGAGGGGTGCTGTTGATTCAGCATCCAAGTGATGACCTATTATTGCAATCCCAACTGGTTCGAGTGAGTGCAGAATCCACTTCGGAACTTGTCTGCCTGAGTCAAGTATCGGCCTGTGCCCATCGGATGTGATACATTCGGATCAGTACTAGTCTCAAAATTGGGGATGGAATTGCAGGCTTCTCTAGTGTTTTATACAATGTGTGATTGGGTTACGATATACGTTCGGCTAGGAGCGCAGTGCAAATTTTGGACAGATAGAGATATCAATACGATGGTCTTAATAAGGAACATATAAAGTTATACACTCATATCTCATTCTCACTCTGGACCCCATTTCTTGTGAACACTTTGTTTGATAGGAAAACCAGGGACGGGCGTTTCACACTTGCTGAAATTCATCAGTAACATGTACCAACTTTATGTTTCTTTTTAAATTTGAACTGTGAACTTTTCCAGTAGCGAGTCGAAGCCCCTCCATTCGAGCTAAGGTTAATAGCTCGAGCGCTTAGCTACACAAATTAAATATGGTACTGTTCTTTTAACCAATACGAATTCACAGATACGAAAATAATAATAAGCGGATTCAGGAGTATAGACCCAATAACTACAGTCTCCCCATGTATCAATCATGACAGAGTCCTTTGACCATCTTCGTGGCGAGCCTTTGTGGACGCTCCGAATTCTTATGATCACGTTGTAACCACAGATTCCAAGTTTGGATAACATACTCAATATGCTGCCCGATGTATACTGACAGCAGGCGTGGGAATAAAGGTGGTTCAAAACGACGGAAAACACGTTTAAGTAGACTGAAATGTTTGAGTGCTATTGATGACGCTCTGGTACGGTTAATAGAACAGCTCAGTTCTTCTTGGACTATAACACCCAAGTCCTTCTCTGTTGATGCATGAGGCAGTAATTCGTTTCCAAGGAAACAAGAAACCGCCTATGGTGGCGTACCGAAATCACTTTGCACTTGGAGACTTTGAATTGGATGTCGTTCTCACTAGACCATTTGTGAGCTGCATTCAAAGTTTCTTGGAGTTCCAGCGAACCTCCAATTTCTGTCACTGTCTTCTAGATTTTTACGTTGTCTGTAAACAATAATGTTTGTGGTCCTACGACGTTCGGTAGATCGTTTATGAACAAGAGAAAAAGCCGCGGACCAAGCACAGAACCCTCGGGGACTCCGCGAGAAACGGCGATAGGGGCGGACAGTGAATTAGAGACTCGAACCGACATGGTCCGTTTTTGGAGAAACGCAGCAATCCAATCAAGCGCGAGGTCTCTGATACCAACTTTTACAGTTTAAGAAGCAGTATTTCGTGGTTCACCCGGTTGAACGCTTTGGAGAAGTCCAGATAAACCACATCAACAGGATCGTCTTTGACTACTGCCTTTGTCCGTTCTTCGCGGGCCAGGAGCAGATTGGTAGTACGTGATCTTTTTTGACGGAATCTATGCTGAGCTCTGGAAAGGAAGTCGTATTTCTCTAAGTGTTCCGTCAAGAAATTCCTTACGATGGATGCCATGAATTTGGATAGAACGGGTAGGAGTGTCACCGGGTGAAAGTTGGCAATATCAATACGACAGTCGCTTTATAACTTGGAGAAATTATACCTTGTTTCCACGACTGGGGAAGCACAGTTGAGTCAAACATCCTTTGGAAAAGAAGAGCTACAGGCTCAGATATGTGATCCGCTAACGTAATAAGCGGTGGGGACGTAGATTGTCTGCACCTGGAGCCGAATACTTACGTAGACCCAGAAGCTTTGATTTCACTCTGTCGGCATCAAACGTGAAGGTATTCAGTGATGGATTTGGAAGAAGAATATCCGACGAGGCAGCCTCAGTCTCGCGTTGTTAGGTGTGTGAAAGAATTGGGCGTATTGGTTTTCCAGCATCTCAGCTGCTTCCTGGGTGTTACTGGTAACCTTCCCAAGAGAGATAAGTGCGGGTATCCCATTCTTTAATTTCCTCCACATACTGACATGTTTGTGACCGGTTGAGAATGAACTTCCGTGAGAGTGCTTCTTGGTACCTCAGTTTATCCTCCCGCACCAAATGGGTACAATGGTTTCGCAATTGTCGATAGTTATTCCACATGCTGTCCGTTAGAAGTCGATTGTATTCTCGCCAAGATCGGTTTCGCAGAGACATCCATTTCCTTGTGCGGCTGCGAATCGGCGAGTTTTGGACTCCTGATTTTCTGACGACCTTAGTAACTAAGGCGATCAGATTTGTAAGTCTGTCCGTAAATACTTGCCAGTTGACCACTTTGTCATGTACGTCCCTAGGAATGATCCACTGAGTGCAGTGAGCCAAATGCTGCAATCTAGTATAGTTCGTGGCAAGACGTGTTTTGTTTTGCAGAGATCTTTCTATTGAAGCGTAGCAGACATATTTGAACAGCAATACTGCATGGTCACTGCGTCCTAAGGGGGGGGGGGACGAGACATCGATGGATTCGACCATAAGCTCTTCGTCGGTTAATACCAGATCCAGTATTGACGACGTGCCCCAGTTCCCAAACCTTGTACAGCGAATGCGAGTCGATTAACTGCTGAAATTGACTTTGGAGCGAAGAATGGGAGGTCGAAGTTTGATTGAGATGAGGGCAGTTGATGTCATCCACTATTAGAATATGACTACTTTTGTCAGATAGGACTTGTGACTTAGCTCGCAAAAGTGTATCGTTTTCCGACCCCATGGATGAGAGAGACCGATAGACCACTCCAACAAGACAATCGTCATGCTTTGACAAATTCAGTTTACACTAAATTGTGTCAGGGGCTGAAACAGGAGAATCAACTTCATCGCAATGGTAAAGTGGAACACCACCCCCGAGTGTTGGACGATGGCGTCTGAGAAGATACATGACCGGTAGGCACAACTCAGAGTCGAGAATGTCATCCTTCAACCAAGTTTCTGCGACAGCAATGATATCCCACTGACTGGACTGGGAGCGCAACACCAACACCAGTTCGGAGGACATACTGGGGAAACCTTGGGCATTAGTGTAGCAATAGGTCAAATGTTTTTGGTATAGAAGTTCCTTTGGGTGAGAAGTAAATTCATTACCACCCGTCACAAGTTTGGCTTGCGTTGGGTTTTTGGGGAGGAAGCCCTGGTACTCTGATCCCCCAATTGTGGAGGGGAGCATGAAGCCGGAATCGATTGCGCATTAGTACCGTTATCACACAGTGGAAATTCCGACACTGCAGACTTCATCAAGGGTCTCAGACGCAGTTCAGGTGGTCCTTTCTTCTTGTTTAGTTTTCAAGATTGAAGTACTGTGGTCGCCATTTTTGGTGTGCTGAGAGTGACTTTCATTATCTTCGGGCCACTACCGTGGTAATTTGGTGAAAACATAAGACGACTGATTGATGTGGTACAAACATCTTGGCAATTTATTAGGTCCTTAGTGAAACATCACTCTTTATAGTCGTTGTAGTAGCATCTGCACTCACTAGGATCATTTAGTTTTGGGACCTCATGAATGAGGACAACCCTTTTGTTCTCTTCCTCCTATGCACCCTTTGGTTTGTTCCGGCGTTGCACGCGCTCTACCCGTGGTCTGTTAGAGAAAATTCGTGTGGTACTGGAACTGGTTCTCAAGAGGTAACTCGAAAGAAGGACGTTCTGAACGTCCATTTCGCTCTTCAGTGTGACTCGTACTAACCTGGGTTCTGCTGCGTGTGGCGAATTTGGCTGGCGCACAAGGCGTGTGAGGCTCACAGGTCGGACATCAATTCCCATTATGGTGCACAAACCTTTCCAACGACCAAAATCTTCTTCTAGCCTTTCCCTCAGTGTTTGGGTTTTCGGCTCAGGTAAAATCGTGAGTTGGTGTTCCTAAAGCCTTTCTTGCAACCTACGGACGGGTGATCATGGGTGATTTTATGGTAACTAAAATTTATTATTCGATTTACTGTAAAAAGTGCGCTCTGCAACATCAGCATCGATTTTACATATAAGTAGAACAGGCCCAGGTAATACAGACCGCACATTTCATCGTAGATCCCATTTACTCTGGTTCAGTACATGTGCAAAGCTGTCTTTAATGTGGCGATCCTTTGATTTCTTTAGAGGACATATGGTTTCAGTACGAATATTAGGGAGACCGAGCAAATTCAACGACAAACGGTTTTCGAGTTGTGCTCAGTAGGTAACACATACGAAACATAACATCTTAAATCGCTTAAGAAGTCATTCTATGCTTTTAGCAAGCAACAGCTGAAGGAGCACTGATTTATTTATCGATAAACTCGAAGTCACTTGACTTTTTATCACCATAAAAAAACGAATTGGGTCTTTTCTTACATACTGTTTTGACACACCGAGCGTTGGATTAATCCTATCGAT
>UZAN01042909.1:24543-39043 GCA_900618425.1 Echinostoma caproni
TATTTTTAGTCCACTGTTTCTCACATCATCGATCAAGACAGAGATAGTCTTGATCAGCTAATCAAAATTATTGAGGATTAGGCAGTCGTAAATGAAAGGATATGGTCACGTGAATATATCACCATCACCTACATGTGTCATCGTGTGTGTGCACGTATGCCGATCTGTGCTTTTGTACGCGGATGTCGTGGATTCCGCACACGAGGTAGATGTGGCCAATAGAATCCAAGTGTGGTTATGTGAAAACTTGACACACCGATTTCGGTCTTCACAAAGCCAAATAGAGCTCGCACGTTTGACGCGCGTTTATTTGAAGTGGTGTAAACTGTCAGGACGATAAATCCTTTTCGATTTTTCACTCAGATAACCGTGCGTATTTGGTTTTATGCACATTTGTACCTGTTCACCCAGTGGTGATATTCTTTCATTACAATTGAAATGTTAAATGCAATCACAATCAACCGTGGTCTTCCTATGTGCAAGCTCGGTGCTGCGAGACTTCATAGTTTGTTTTTCCTGATACTCAAGCTACGACAATTTAGCGCGAAGCATACAACTACACGTTCTTTTATTTATCAGTTCATTTTCTTTGTCATACTTAGCTGTTCACTTATGATTATTAGGGATTTCATTACTTCTCACCGCGGTTTGGTAAACATTAGCCATGTTCCTCTTATTCCCACAAACACGTGGATTATAAAAATGTGATTTTCACATGACTGCGTATAAGAATTTTACCCATAAGAATTTTAACGACTTCACTCAGTCGCTCAATCTGAACCTATTTGCAGATCGTTCCCATGCTGTAAGCCATTCCACGTATAGCTACTTATCCTCCCGCATTAACATGTATCGTAATTCTTCAGTATCCTATATGCCTCGCATTCTAACTGACAAGAAGGACAGCCTAAACTGATTTATTTCAAATCTACGAAGAGGATTTTGTTTACGTTTTATTAACTGTTGTCTGACATTTTTCATTTCTTATTCCACAATATTAGTCAACACATTTTTGACTAAACCCTTGCCAGAGTGAATTGCACAAATCATCGCAATACAATGCAATATTGTAGTGAAAAACAGTTTTCTGCATGGAGGCTATCGGATGTCTGTACGTCAGGGGGAAATTCAATTTTTATCGTATGTAATTGCAGTTTTAAAAATTCTTCTGCTTCGAACACTATTCATACTTTAATTATGGTCGATCAATTCACGGAATCCGTTGATGGCAGATTTCGAGAAATTCGGACCCGGAAAGAACGCGTTCAATGATAGCAAATTCACAACGGAGACGAAAAAAGAAAATAGATTAGCAGTAGCAAATATTTCATGAACGAATTCAACAAAGTAACGTGTATGTGAATCAAATAATAAAACTTTGGAAGCAACCATTAACATATCTAGAAAAGAATGCTATGCTGAGAAGAGCTCAAAACATTTTCAGCACAAAAACCACCTATCTGCAAAAGATTTTATCCACAACGCACACACACCATTGTAGCTCCCGCGAACGGTTCCTCATGCACTATAAGAAAAGAAAAACAGGAGAACTAATGATGATAAGAACGATTCTGTCACGTAAACAAGATGCTTGGTAATCACAAAAAGATCGCGGATGCGATACGCAATTGAAGTTGTCCACAAACTACCTGCCTATCGGCGGAAATAATAAAGAAAGATAGAACTAATTGTGTCTAACAAAACGGCTGAACGACTCACCATACAAAGATGTGGAACAAATAGGAAGAATATTATTGATCGGATTTTTGAAAACCAGTCAGAAATCACTCCATGAAAAAACGAAGAGAACATTTTCGACATCAAAACCATGAAAAGCACGTTTGTTCAGAATACAGGGAAAACTTCGAGGCTCTCGATACTCTTGTAACAACTCAGAAAACAGAGTTTTTATTACAAAGCTGACGCTTATTGAATCCCTTGGGATCTGTCCACACTGGGTTCGGTGGGTAGTACAATTAAGTAGCAAATTATAGCGTTCACTCATAGGTGCTGAAAAGTTGGGTGTTTCAACGCTTCATCCGATTGTGACTTGAATGAATTGATGATTGGTGCACAAACAATTTGAGGTGGAAGTGAGTTCCAGGTATTGCAAACCCTGAGACTGAAAGAATGACGACTGCAGTCTAGCCGACTCTTTTGTAGCAAAAGTTTAAACGGATTTCCTCAGAGGTGACCATTCCTGGATAGTGTTAGTAGAGTACTACACGGGTGGTTAGGTTGATGTAGTATTTGTTATATGGGGATCATGTCTCCCCGTATTCGACAGTATTGGGATGAATAGAGTCCGAGAATTTTCAGCCTTTCACCGTAAGTATTAGACTGTAACTCTTCGACCATTTTGGTTGCTGTTCTCTGTGGACGTTCGAGTGCCTTTTGGTCGCGAACCAGCTATGAATTATAAGCCTGTATAGCATACTCGGTGTGCGGCATAATGTACGCTGATAGTAAACGAGACAATAGGTCTGTTCTGAATGATCCAAAAACACATTTTATCTAATAAATGTGCTTTATGGCCTTTGATGACGCTCTTGCGCAATGTGTGGAACATCATATATCCTCACGAACGATAACTCCCAGGTCCTATTCGGTTGGAGAACGCGATATTGGCTGAGTTCCAATTAAGCATGGAAAGCGACCCCTGTGATGCCAAGATGCAACCTGGCATTTCTCAACGTTGAATTTGATGTAATTAGTGATAGACCATCGGTAAGCTGCGTTGAGAATACTCTGCAAGATTTTATAATCTTCAGGATATTGTACCATTCTCCAAGTTTTGGGGTCGTCAGCGAATAATAATACCTTTTATTTAGGGACAGCTGGTTGGTCGTTTTTGAATGCTAGGAAAAGGTACGGACCGAGTACGGATCCTTGGGGAACTCCACGGACTACCTAAATCTGTCCCGATACAGAACCATTAACTCGAACCCATACGGCACGGTGTCGAAGAAATTCCTAAATCCAGTCAAGGAACTGTCCTCGAACACCGTAGTTATGGAGCTTTTGAAACAATATACGCTGATTAACCCTGTCAAAAGCTTTGGAGAAGTCTGAGCAGACTACGTCTACTGCCTCGCATGCGTCGACTGATATTGTCCATTCAGCTCGTGCAAGTACCAGGTTTGTCGTGCACAAGAGTTTCCTTCACAATCAGAGTTGGCCCGGTGAAATAATGTTATGCTTCTTGAAATGCTTTATCAGAGAATCAGTAACAATCGATTACGTTACTTTTGACAGAACAAGAAGAAGTTTAACTGAACGGCAGTTTTCGGGAGCTCATCTGCAGCTATCTTTGTTAATAGGTGAAATGTAACCGTGTTTCCAGGATTGAGGGATCTTCGAGATGTCAGACAGTCTTTGGGCAATTATTTTCGATATGTAATTTGCCAAGGACGTCTGGGTCTGTGAGCTGATGTTGTCTTCCCCTGAAGATTAATTCTTGTGCAGCGCAATACGCGGTCATATTTGTGGGGGATAAGTTCGGTCCACTGGCGAGTGTAATGCAGTGCTCAGACCGATTTTTCAGCCCTGATCGTTCTTAATATTCGAGCAACACGAATTGTGGGAGCTTACCTTGCGTGATATACAACTTTCCTTGATCGTATTCAATGATCCGAGCGTCCTTTACGCTTACGAGATTAACCGCTAAAAGTACAAATGTGATAATTATCACTACAGTTGTCAACATCCCTCGCGAACAGCTGAGTCTGAACAACCGCACACCGGACGTGCGCGGAACTCCCGAATATCCACTAAATGTCAAATCATTTCTTTGACCTGTCCCTAAATGCCCGGATAAAGTACACATTGTGCACACATGATTACCCAAATGTAACACTTGACCCCTGTCACAGCAGGTCTGTCCGTTAACTACTTCTGGCAAAACAACAGGCGGTGTTTTCTACTACCCAGTTGTTGCGATAGCTGTTGAAGAGTATGCCATTGACGAGCACGGGAAGGGGATGTAATTTATTTGAATGAAAAGTATCCAAAAACGCCACCAAACCACAAGCCGGTCGGGGATGTCATCTCGGCTCGCGAAGAACCAGTTGCAAACAAAACAACTGAGCTCCGCGGACAGGTAAAAATGAACACTGCTTACTTTTGGCTATCGCTGTGTATACATGAGTGAATTCGGTTGAATGGGAAGTGGAAGAAGAATAGAGGTAGTCTTAATTCTGTGTGATTTGTTGTTCCACACAGCCAGACGACCATTCAGTCTCACTCAGGCTGTCGGTTAAGTACCGTAAATTTTGTGTCGATCGACAATTTACCCGATTTGATTACTTGTTGCTATGACGAAAGTGACTGGGACCGAGGGGGGGGGGATGGTACACGAAGGCACAGTCGGGAGACGACGATTAGGCAAAACGAGGACGGAGCCAAAAGAAAGAAAGATTCGACCAGGATTACCATGCAGTACATGGGCAAGTATTTTGTTGAAACAATCGTTTTTGCTGAGTTGCAGTCATCCGTGAGATAGAAATAGTGTCGAATTCGTGAAAAAACACAGCAAATTGTTTTCCTGGCAATTTAATGATGTTACACAATCCTGTATGACGTCAACTGTTACAAAATGTTGGTAACTTTTGACCAATAACGTGGTCTCCTGGTGTGTAATTCCTATCGGGCTATGACAGATTTCGCTAGACACCTAACAACCCCGATCTCACTGTGGCTGAAAATCTGTTTTCTTTGNTTTTCTTTGCTCTAAACGAAGGTTCTCGTCTCACTGTGGATACCAAAGTCACATGTGTAATTAGGAAAAGCGCTATCCGAACTCGGATTCTCAAACTTGGGACATTATTGGTTTGATAAAGTACTAAATCACCGAGGAGGCGGATTACTCATGCATATTCAGTTCGTACTGAGTCCAGTGTGGGCTTGTAGATAACGATCTTTGACACATAACTACGGAGAGTACACTTTACTGTTTCAAGGCTGACTTCAATAATATCAATTGGTTGTCCGCCTCCCACGGAGGTCTAATCATAAAAACCCCCATGAATATTTGCCGTCCCAATGTGAGCTGAAATAATTTACTGATCGTGCAATATCTGCTGGGTTTCGTGTAGATCTGTCCGGTAGACGTGTCACATTCAAAACATTAGCAAGGCAGACCCAACTTGCACGTGAGAGCTTGATCTCGGACTAGTAAGTTCGTGAATCACAAATTTCATCACACATCTGACCACCGGATTTTCGCTTTTGAATGGTGACTACTGTTACGTATCGTAAGAAAGGTGAACACAATTCATTTCAGTTGACACAAGGACTGTTCGAAGCAGTCTTTCTTCAAACACCATTATTATTATTATATTTCAGTCTCGATCTAGGTAAACATTCATCACTTTAAGAGTCCTGAATTAGTTCTGTTGGGTACCTGTAGATGAATCCATACAGGAGTCAGCATTTTACATTCAAAAACGGTGGTTCGTTTGCTTCTAAGTTATTTCTTTCCATATAATAACCTTGTAATGTGTATAACATTTTGCAAGCACTGCAACTCACATTTCAGTTCAAAAATCGTACACACCAACTGTCACAAAGTACATAAGCATCGGGGGAAAAAGTTCAACAGACTTGAGGAAATTTCATAATCCAAGATTAAGACAAAGTTCACTTATTGTCATCTCTTTGCTTGTGAGTAAACGAGCAAGATACGGCATAGGTGAACTTCGGTAGGCGTTAATTCGAGGTGAAATTTGGCGGAATCGGGAGCTTGTGGAATAATGAGAAAGACAACGTGTTAGTTCTGTGTGCAATGGATGGTCAGGATCTGTTAGAATCCCCTACACAAATTTCACGTAGGAATTTACATGATACTCCGAAAGCTTTAAAGCTAACTCATTCGCAGTAATAGAAGAGACATCGCTAATAATAGTTGGACAGCGGCGTAAGACTTTGAAAACCTGTTTGAGTAAGCCAGGAAAAATAACTGGGGAACAGTAGATTAAGATGGGGAAAACACACTGATAAACAAAGATTGAAATAACTGTCTGGGATGCTCAAACCTGTCTGAACTTTCATATTTGAAATGAAAGGCGGCGCAGTTTACCAATGCAATTGTGAATGTGGGTTGACCAATGAAGATTGATATATATGGTTACACCAAGATATTTGACAGAATTTCCCTGAATGAAGGATTGCTATTAATCACTGCGAGGTCTGTCGGATATGGAGAGCGAGCAAAACTGTATAAACACTCAACACATTAACTGGGGTTCAGGGTTAGCCCCGATGAGGAGGAGAATGACTGAATTTGATCGAGATTATCGGTAAAAGAACTTNTATGGTTACACCAAGATATCTGACAGAGTTCACCCTCGATAAAGGATTGCCATTAATTACTGTGGGGTCTGTTGGATATGGAGAGTGAGTAAAACTGTATAAACACTCAACACATTTACTGAGGTTTAGGGCTAGCCCCGTTGAGGAGGACAATGGCTGAAGTTGATCAAGATTGTCGGAGAATGAGCTTAGATTGGAGTGAGAAGAAATGGGTTAGCACAACACGACGTCATCTGCATATTTCAAAATTCGTGCGGGACAAATACGGGGAATATCAAAAATATAAGTGGAAAATAAGTATGGGGATAACACAGCTTTTCAAAGAACCCCAGAGTTGTTGACTAGGGGTTTAGATGAAGACTTCCCCAATCTAGCGGTTTGCACCCTATCAGTAAAATAGTTAGATAGGCAAACGAACAACTGCATGGAGCATTCAGACGGTTTCAGTTTTTGTAACAACTTAGATTGAGAAATGGAATCAAATGCTGAAGAGTGTTCAGAAAAACATGCCAAACAGACTTAAAAGAGTTGCTCAAAGATTTAGTGATAAAATGAAGAAGGTGGACACTGCGTCCAAGGTGGATTTATTAGACTTGTAAGCAAACTGTAAAAGATCACTGGGAATGATCTTTGACTGCTGAAGGCGTTTGAGGATGGTCTTTTGAGTCAGTTTAAGAGCTGAAGATAATAACACTATGAGATGAAAACGTTCGGAGAGGATAGAAGATTTGGATGATTTGCGGATTGGTATAATTGTGACCGGCCTCCAACAGTCGGGAATAGTAGAACCGTTTAGAGATTCATTTACAATGGAGGTGGTTGCTCCCTCTAGGGAAACAGCAACATGCTTGAAAAGGGCTGGAGGGAAATCATCCGGGCCTGTAGAAGAAGGAAAATTGCACTCAATAAAAGTTTTAAAACACCACAATATGAGAACGGTTACACATTATAAACACCATAGGACGAGTAGACAGGAATAATGTCCGATGACTGGCGCCGAAATGCTGCATTGAGATCATCAGCATCCACATCGGCTTCGACTGTACGTTCTTCCTTCCACAGAGAGGTCATATACCTTACCACAGGTGTTCTCTGTCTCCAGTCCTCAGAATTCGATCAGAGAACAGTGCGTTCAATTTATTCACTTCAACTTTGATAAGCCTGGACAAATAACTAGCAGTTGAAGCATTGTGAGAATTGTACGCACGTTACTTTTGTTGTCGAAGCGACTTTAGTAGGGGAGAGTTTATCTTCCCGTTGGACACATATAGGCTTTGAATAAAGCAGCAGTAAGTAAAAATGGCATTGATTGTTTGGGCGAATAGGGGGACACATGTGAATAGGGAAGAAGGAGATGGTGAAAATCTTCGGGAGGTCTGTCTGAGAGATTCATTGAAGAGAGAAACACCTGTAGGTGAGAAGTTACGAAAACGAAATCTGATGCGATCAGATTGAGAGAAAGATTTGTATGCTCAGTGTGACTAAACTTTAGGTCCAACTATGAGTAAACAGTGGTCGCTGGAAGAAGTAGATGCATTTAATGCTAAGGAAAAAAGGGTTTGCTGGCTGATGATTACTCTGTCCAGTATAGAATCATCTCTTGTGGGATAGCACTAGTATGGTTAAAGTCGCCAACGACTATGTGTAGGATAAATCTAAAAGTGGGACAATAAAAGGTATGAATGAGTCGAAGAATGACATACGATCGGAATGTGTACGGTACGGTGCTATATACAAGTTAGTCAGTATTCATTTCCGTGATCGGTGGTCACTTCATATTCATCAGTGTGAATAGTCACAATCAAAGCAGTACTAATCCATATGCTGTGGTGATTATAGGGACCTATTTCAATACGCACTGATATTTTTTTGTAGAGCTCAGTCCACCCAGAGGGGGTGTTAATGCCAAGGAACTATGGGACCGATGGAGTAAGAAAGTAGATGGGGTTACTCAAAACGAAGTACCTCCTCTGGAATAGAGGAGTCATTTTCTTATGAAAGATTATGGATCAGTGATAAAAAATCAACAGTATATTTATATATTTCACAGCTCCGCTAAATAGTCCATTGTCCCGCTCCATAAGAAGAACCGCAAGATGTTGCAATGTCCGTTCAACAAAATTTTACCCATACCAAATAAAAGTAGTGTTTAACTCTAGATGGCGGAACTTGTCGAGGATAGCCGTTTATTGGGGACAACAGATGGGACATCGGTAATATGTTATACCTGACAGAAAGTCTTATCAGAAAAATACAATCGCAGTTCCTGGCCGCACAACGAGTAATCAATGTAGCAATCGATAGTTATTCTTTGAGACTCAGTAAATTGCCNGTGATTCTGTTGATTTTTGATCGTTGAAATAAATCGCCAACTACGTTACCTGCTATTCACAAGTGAGTAGTAGCTGAAAACAGTAGTATATCCTATGCTTTTCAAACTTGAAGCAAAATTTGATGTATGTTCAAAACAGTCAAATAAATCAATGACTATAGTAGACGGATAGCTGAAAAGGTGAGATTCACTGATCGACACTGCTCATCTTAGGGAAGTAGAGAAATAGTCTGGTTCAATTAGAATAAATTTATTCAAACAGAACCGATGTTGTTCTGAAACCCATTCCACAAGGTGAAATTTCCTTTTGCTGCAAATGATCATTTCAGGTTTGCTGGAGAGGTTAAGGATACAAACAGACATCGGTGGAACATGATTTGCCATTAGAAACGAAAGAAAAAAGTGAATATTGACTAAATTCCTGTGCAACTCATCAAGCTCGTTGTGTTTCTAACCGCACGGATCATAAGAGAAGTTTCCGTCAATATTCATCATATGAAGGGGATTGGTCACTAAATACAGAGTCGCTTGATATGATCAATCAAAAGATGTATCAAGAAGATCAAGGTCACTCCAGGTTGGAGGTTAATGGTTCCATCCATGCGAAAAAACAATGTGAGAAACCGTATGTGGTGCACTCTGTCATAAACTGGGAAACAAAGATGATTAAGAAGCTACCCTTGTACCTTTTAACATGACAGAATTCGATAAATTTTATTCACATCATTCTGGAGAGCATTTCAATATTCTCTGTTCAGAGTAAACTCTTATTGAACAGCATACACCGGGATAGAAAAATATTTCCTCGAGCAAAATCACAAGTGGCTTCTATCGGGAAAAATTCTTGTGAACTCAAAATACTGCCTACGTGATTTGGTTTATTCATTTAGGCACAAAAGTATACCTGGTAAACTTGCATCAACCCCCAGCATCAGTATGGCAGGTCGTTGCATGAGTTGCATATTGTGGACCACTCTTTTATTCAACATATCAGCAGTAGGCTGGATTACATCTTTTGCGAAAGTAATAAGGCGTGCATCTCAATCCAGACTGCATAGAACTCATAGAGGATATTAAAAAGAGAAAGGCAGTTTGATTTCACCCAAACCAGACTGCGCCATATTGTTTGAAAATACTTTATTTACCTATGATATGCTACAGTAGCTGCCAGCTAATACAGTATAGCCCAATGAAACGTAAAGTTTTCGAGGAAAATGGGATATTTTTGGTACTTCGTCGGAGACGGTGCAGGGTGCTTAGGCTGATACACCAGACACAGCTTTGAATGTTAACGGTCAAGGAAAGCATCCTGATTTTATCTAAGGCATCAGCTATGATCAATAATGGCATTTGAAGTAAAATGCTTTCAGCTGTTCTTGCCATTTCTCGATTGACTCTCTAATTCTTTGAAGTTCTGAAATCGGAGTATGTGGCTGGTTACCATTTAGGACACTGACTTTGTTTCCGGAGAGATATTGTTTAAAAAAATGACAAGTGTCCAGAGAACCAGGTTTACTTGAGAGCAGTGCGATAATTCCCTTTTTGTCTGCTCAAACACTGACTCATGCAGGTAATTAGTCCTCCCTCTCTGTCGCGGCAGTGCTGAAACAGGATGACTACACCCTGAGGTAGCACCGTTTTAAGGAGATCGATCGCATCGACAGTCACTCCTTTTCGATGGGTCGTTCCGGCGGTTCCTTTTTGGTATGTGCTGTAGGGATCTTAGCCGTCCTAGCATGCGTTTTCGGTGATGCACCTTCGGGAGAAGGTTCGGTAAAGGTAGACAAATCCAACGATGGGTTGTCAACGGCCAAAGACACTCTCCATGAAGAGTCTGAATCCATTTATGTTGAGGGGTTGAGTGCAAGTGATCTAAAAGCAATCAGAGAGTCTGCAGAGAAACGGGAATTCCAGGCAGAGGTGCTGCGCATGATGCAACTGATTATAAACTCCTTATACAAGAATAAAGAGATCTTCCTGAGGGAGTTAATATCAAATGCATCTGATGCCTTAGATAAAATCAGGATGCTTTCCTTGACAAATGAAGATGCACTTAAGGCTACAAACGAACTCGCCATTCGCATCAAGGCTGACAAAGAAAGCCGCACACTTCATATTATCGACACTGGGATTGGCATGACGAAAGAGGAACTAGCCTCCCATTGAAGCTTTGAACCAAGTACTCATCCAAGGGGTCAATCATGTAAATAACCTCTATGCCCTTTTTAATCAAACGTTCCGCAAGCGGTGACTTCAACACTTCATTCATGGAAGCACCAGAAAGGTAGTATATCGATGCTTGGTCCTTCTTCATGCGAGCAACATAGTCAGACAGACTTATAGGTTTCTCCGGTGATTTAGAAGTACGGAACCTCAAGAGTTTAGATATCCGAACCTTGTTTGCACTGTCTTCTAGCATTCCCAACTTGATATTCACACTGTATTCTTTCCAGAATGCCTCATAATCCTCTGATGACAGTTTAGCAATGGCATCAATAATACGACGCACAAGCTTCTTTTTGATAAGCTTGACCAGTTCATTCTGCTGAAGAGTTTCACGTGAAACATTGATGGGAAGATCATCGCTATCTACAATCCCTCTCACGAATCCGAGATACTTGGGAATAAGATCCTCGGCTGCATCGGAGATGAAAACACGATGTACGTGAAGCTAAAAGGAAAATGAGACTTCAAACTTACACCTACCTTCAACCGATCCTTGTAACTATAATTGGGGTTGAACAGGTCACCTTGGGCACGCTTCGGAATGAACACGACGGATGTGAATGTGACGTCTCCCTCAGCAGTAAAATGCAATTTGCCCAAGGGAGCATCTTCATCACCAGACAAAGCCTGGTAGAGGCTCTTATATTCCTCCTCAGTAATATCTGCCGCCTTTCGTTTCCAAATAGGCTTTTGCTTATTGATGTGCACCCATTCCCAAACGGTTTTCTCCACCATCTTAGGTTCGGACTTTTTCTCCTCTTCCACCTGAAAAATGCAAATATGGAAATAAGTGAGATACTTACACTGGCTTCTTCTTTTGAATCACTTTCTGTAGTGGTGGCGGATTCTTCTGGGACTTTTTCTATTCGGCTGGACCAAAGGTAGATGGGGAAGTTGACGAACTGGCTATATTTTTTTATTAATCCCTTCAAGTGCTCTGTCTGCAGGTAATCGTCAGCCTCATCTGACAGATAGAGAATGATCTCAGTTCCTCGCTTCAGTGTATTTCCCCTTGGATCTTCTGCTAATGTGAATGACTGTGAATCCGACTCCCAGATGTGTTGCTTGTCATCATTACTTTTTGAGATAACCATTACACGTTTGCTCACTGAAAATCATAAGAGCATCAAAACGAAATAACTAACCAAGAAAAGCGGAGTAGAATCCAACACCAAACTGTCCAATAAGATCTGCTGCCTCTGCAGAGTTGCTGGAATCAGTGACATTCGTACGGAACTCAGATGTGCCAGATTTGGCGATGGTGCCCAAATGGGAGGCTAGTTCCTCTTTCGTCATGCCAATCCCAGTGTCGATAATATGAAGTGTGCGGCTTTCTTTGTCAGCCTTTACAGGGATGTTTTGAGCACAAAGCTGCTTACCTTGATGCGAATGGCGAGTTCGTTTGTAGCCTTAAGTGCATCTTCATTTGTCAAGGAAAGCATCCTGATTTTATCTAAGGCATCAGATGCATTTGATATTAACTCCCTCAGGAAGATCTAATAAATGCGAAAAACATAAATAAGATGACCACTTACCTCTTTATTCTTGTATAAGGAGTTTATAATCAGTTGCATCATGCGCAGCACCTCTGCCTGGAATTCCCGTTTCTCTGCAGACTCTCTGATTGCTTTTAGATCACTTGCACTCAACCCCTCAACATAAATGGATTCAGACTCTCTACGAACGAAAGAACGTTATGGAAATACTTACTGAAATACTTACTCATGGAGAGTGTCTTTGGCCGTTGACAACCCATCGTTGGATTTGTCTACCTTTACCGAACCTTCTCCCGAAGGTGCATCACCGAAAACGCATGCTAGGACGGCTGTCGGGCATAGTTACACAAAACTAGTGAAACTTACCTAAGATCCCTACAGCACATACCAAAAAGGAACCGCCGGAACGACCCATCGAAAAGGAGTGACTGTCGATGCGATCGATCTCCTTAAAACGGTGCTACCTCAGGGTGTAACTATCTGATTGGTTAATATATGCGACGATAATGTGGATAAACAAAATGGTGATGAACATCCGAAATGAAATCACAGAGAACAAAGAGGCCCTGGATAATATGCAATCCTAGAAGTGACGACTTAGTTCTTTGCGCTGACCCCATGATGGTCCAAATAGATCACTATTTAATTAGCGCGTAATTCAAATTTCTCGTATTGAGTAAGCTTATATCACATTTGTGTGCGTTTGTCAAGCAAAATATTATAAAGAGCAACTTTATATATATTTTAATCGATAGATTGCAAATATAGGAATGTATACTGTTGTTTTGCATAGCAGATATGCCAGCACAACCACAGAAGTGAACGCATTACACTACAAGTCGGGTCAAGTCACATCACAGGACTAGCGGCTGATGCCAAACAAGCGTCCAGTTTCTTGCGCAATCGAGCTCCAATGTTCTCGATACGCTTCGACAGCTTTTGGGATTCTCGCCTCACTTAGCGGTATTTTCTTTAGTACAACCCAGTTGGGGCCACTTGAACGTTTATCTGGAAAGGACTGGAATGAGCATGTACCATGAAAAAGACAGACTCGAGTCACCTTAGCCTACGCTTGATTACCGTCGCCCTGATTGAGTGTCACATTCTGCATACCACCAGACATGCTTGTACCTACATCAACGAATATGTTGAATTATATTCAAACTCACACACATCCATACCATCCATACAAGGATGCAGTCTTGTGCATTTATTATTGTATACCGGTAGACATCTTTATTGGTCCCAGAACGAGAACAACAATACAACTCGGAGTGCTTGGCTAACGCTGACTATACTTACGGTATGTCATGAACAGGGTACGCGTAGTCCAATTAAGTATCAAATGGTCACTACCTAGGGTTCAAGTCTCTCATGCGGCGGGGAAGAGAGCTGGTTTTTCAGGCCGGATCAGTTAGAGGTTGGTAGAAGAGTATTTACGGAACCCAGATCCCAAACAGCAGTCAAAGAATCATTCTTGCTTGATCATCATTTGTAATAGAGTGAAAGAGTGAAAGAAGAGTTGCAGGGACAAGAATCAGCCTCGGAACTGGGCACCGCTCAGTCAAGAGAGATTTAGCTTACTCGGCACACACCTTAGCTAGGCGGGGAGAACACCCCTGCGTTTGTATTGCGCTCAGGGTTCAAATGGTATTTTAACCATCAGATGTAGTGTAAAAACACGTATCCGTCTTTTAGGGCAGCATAGCGTATGCCATTGCTATTCACCCACATGAACCATTTATTTTTGGTTCTTCCCTATTTGCAGGGNTGAGCGCCACCGTTTGCTCCTGCGACCCGTATGATTTAGGGTGTCTTATTGTACCAACCCTAGGAGTCCTCGCCCCCTATCTATCTCGGGTTGGGGTGTGATGGTTTCCTTCGGATCGTCCTGTATAAATTGGTCGACAAAGGTGTAAGGTTTCTTGATGAAATCGAGAAGGAAGAGAAGAAAATTCAATAGTGCAGAGGACGAGGGAGATTGGTGAAAACGTGTAAACAGCCTTCTTCATTCTCCTTAAAGTCATCCTTCCAGTTATCCAGTCCACCTGTACTCAAGTACTGACCCTGAGCATGTGTCCGCCTGAGCCCGTTGCCCGCCTACTCTGTGTGATAGTGATTTTGTGGTTGTCACACA
>UZAN01042910.1:7712-18194 GCA_900618425.1 Echinostoma caproni
AACTCCTTCTGGGATGCATCTTCAAGGTCCAGTTCTCATCTAACATCGAGATCTACAGAGAGAAGGACGGTGTAGCCATGGGGTCCATTGGGCCTGCTACCAGTAGACATTCGTCTCCAAACTGGAAAATCATTCACTGCGGGGATATTGTACGGAAATTTCCGCAATACCTCCGTTATGTTGACGACAACTTTGTTGTTTTCAAGTGACATGTTTTACCCAACGTAATTTTGGAATTTTTCTAACCCGGTTCACAATGCTATTAATCTTACATCCGAAGTGGAGGAAAGAAACGAATTTCGTTTTCTGAACGTAGCTGAAGAAATACAGATTGAAAAATAAGCCCTTCTATCCACCACAAGCTGACTGGGAACGCTCTATACATACAGTTTCCCAGCTTCATCCCCATCCAGTATATTAGGCATTTTATAAGATACCACACAACCAGAGCCCGTAGAATCTACTCCGACGAAACAATGAAGAAAGAAACTAAGGAAGTCAAAATCAGAATAACGGACATCCTGAACCGTTCGTTTCTAAGAACATTATAGAAAGACCACCTAGACCAGAAACAATGGCAGCGGAAAGAAAAGAGACGTTCTTAAGGTTGCCTTCCAAAGGTGAAGTAGGTAGCTAGGTACTCAAACGACAATTAAAAAGGGCGACTGCACAGGCTTATCCAGCCGATACTCTACGAATAGCGTTAACTAGAAACCCATGAATGCACATTAGTCTCATAGATAAACTGCCCATCCTCACCTCATCAGTGGTTACTTATCATTTATTGACACCTGTGCGGCTACTTATTGAGGTTGGAAGACGTGACATTTTTCTGCGAAGAATCAGAAAACACTAACCAGCCTGGTTTTACACTGAATTCATGAAAGTATTTAAAATCGCAGTCGTAACCCACTTCACAGGAATAGGGAGGGCATCAGGTTGACAACGACAATTTCAAAGTCATTTACCGAGTTCCATCCATGAGATCAAAGCTCGTGCAGCAATCCCAGTTAATGATAGCGGAGGTGGTCGCAACCCATCAATTTGGTTTACTCTTTCTCGATGATGATGTAAAAACGCTAAGGTCAACAGAGCGCTACAGAGAATAATTTTATTCCTCAGTGTTCCTCCCTTCGCATGTATATTAGAACCTTTCGTTTTTTGTCATTTAATGAATTACTCTACACAACTTGGCTCCAGTTTACTCACTAACCGATATTCCAGCGTGCGTTGTATATAGACATGCATGTAAATGTAAGTACCGGAAGACGAAGTCGAGAAAACAAGTTTGTTCGCGTTGGTTACTAAATAGGAATTTTCCATGTTTTACAAAATTATTGTTACTTATATTGCCTGAAATGGTATATTACGAAACCTTTGGTAGGTAGCTTCGTTGTCGTTCTAATCAATACTATACCTAACTTGTTAGGGCCTTGTGTGATTCCCCACTCCAATTCTTGCGGGCTTAGATTGCTGGTTTCCGTGACTAATCAACACGTTCTTGTAAACAGGGGTTGACACCGTTTGCTGTTCATTGCACATGGATGCATCATAAAAAACAGTTGATCCGAAATATTCCACCATCAGTGTTTTCTCGCCTTGTAGTCCTCGGTGCAAAGTTGGCATTTTCTTCTGTTTTGTATTTTGAGCATGAATATCCGCTGTAAATCGGCGGCTTGAGCTGCACTTCTGTCAGAGGAAGCCTAATCTAACCCTGGAAATTCTTGCAGTTTACATTTGAAATGGACTGGGATCAACCGCGGTTTTTGTTGTTTTCTCGATCGTCCTGAATACGTAGGCCTCAGAGTAACTGACACAGCACGGTGACTTGATTTGTGCATTTCCTCCATCGCCACCCACGTCTTCTCTCTTCCGGACAAACTTCTGCACAGTGATCAACCCCAGGAGTGCCACGCGTTTCTTCTTTACTCAACCTACGTTTGGCTGGCACTACCAATAAAGGCTCAAACCGTTTGCAACCGTCTTTGAACTGGAATCGTGGGATCGGGTTCGACGATAGTTTAGTTGAGACACAACAACTATGCATCGTTACCTTCGTGCACTCAACCATTTCTTCTTGGTTATTATCACTTTCAGAGAACAAATTCACTGCATCTTCCTTACACTCGAAGGTTTTTGCTCCCCATTGATTCGATGCCGGGCTCTTTTTCCATAATCATATAAATGAATGTTCTCCTCCTCACGGAAACCGCTTCACTACCCTGAGCCAGAAAATGTTTTTTTCTGACTGACCGTTCAAGCAGGATTTATGGACACTAGCAAGTCCAAATCCTGTGGTGTGGAATCTGCATTGAATATATCAAGTAGCCCTTGCAGGCTCAATTTTTGTAAAACTAAAAGCCCATAGCTGTTTTACAAGAGCCACCATCATCGGCGTCAGTGATTGTCGCGACCACCTTCACGCGCACAAAAACATGACACGTGGAATTCCGGAGTATCCCCTTACTTCATTTGTCAAAGAATTCGAACGAACTTACATGAAACACCTGGATGGTCTATAACGTGCACATGAGTTTACCCAAGTGCACTATTTGATACCTGTCACAAGAGCATGGTCAACGAGTTGTCTGTGGCACAGGAGTAAATAAGGTTTTATCTCCCTCTGTAGGTATTTGACTCTGAGAATCTTGTTTGTTCGAAGAACATATTCGTTCTTAGGATTCCCTGCAGTAAAATCAGTTCGACTCAGGGCGATGTTTCCGCTTGGAGGGAGTAAACGTTCTACGATCATACGCTTATGGTGGAAGGAACACTATTTAGTGATTCAACAACAAAGCTATTAGTTTATTGTTTCATAATTGGGATTTCTACACTGATTCTGGGCACAATTTGTTCTCTCGGTTCACGCTACCTCTCGTTTCCTTGTTTCCATAGATTGCACGACGGCTGAAACTGAATCGAATCCAGGATCCTCGACTGAAAGAAGTCAGTGGTGGTCGTGCGATTGAAATTCTGGCTACAGAGTGTCCCGGCTCACCACACCTATTCAACCTACCCAACCCACGGTCTCAGAAGCGCGACTGTGATTTCTCGTTCACTGGAATCCACATAGCAGCGGAGCGAATCATTGACAAATTGGAGAGCGAGAATGCGGGTACATTTTATTTTTGTATGATCTTGTTCGTATAAGGTTCCGACTGTTCGGGCTGTTATTAGTCGTAACCATTCATCTGGATTCAGTTATGTTTTCCGACCACACGTGACTTCCGAGCAATCACCCCGGGGCAGTTAAACGATGTGATCCTTCTCCTCTTCCTCCAAAGAACGCTCAAAACAACCTGGAGAAGAAAGCAGCATACCCAATGAACCGTAGCCGGAGTGAGCTACCATGCACATTATTTACATTTACCCGAAAGCTTCAATTCAACTTACACACCTCTGTGTATATTGGTTATTTCCAGACAGGATTAGCTATAATCTTTGAAGTGCCCGACGTAGTTCGGTGTGGCAGAGTTTACATTCCAAATGAAGGTCACTGCATTCACATTCACGTTGCTGTTTCCTAGTGCTCATCAGGAAGAAGTGCGTTAATGAGCATCAGCACCTACTACTTCGTCGAACTTAGGCGGTTTTTTCCTACGCGAAGCAAAGTCGAATTAGCAATTTCATCCCTAATAAAATAATAGGAGTTAAGTACCGTCTGATGTTCTTTCGACATGACCCGTGCACAATGGAGTCCTGTGTACAGGTCAAAAGTAACAGCAAGGGTCTTATCTAGCGGCTAGCTACATTCGCACATTCCACAACTGTAAATACTATCATTTTTGGCTTTTTGCAAAGATCACTTGTCAAGCGGTAACTGGTCACATCTTCAGACATCGTCGCTGACCGTCCGTCACTGTTTATTTGGTGAAGTAGTGCCCGATTGCTCACGGGTAACCACCGAAGTGGCCGTTCTGTTATTCTTGATTGGGCTACGCTCACTGTAACCTACATCTCCGCCGAGCGTAAGCTTTTATCATCCTTCAGTCTGGGGAATTAATGAATGTCACTAGTAGATAGGTCTGTTCTAAGGAATTTTTGAGCGGATCCTACTGTAACACACTTCTTACTATGCACGTGACACTTGGCGCATTGTTGGCAATCCTCTTTGAAATTGAGACAGAACGAATTGACTATTCAAAAGAGTTTTTGTTCCTGATGTTTGTAGAAATTTTATGAGTAATGTCTGAATTTCTTCTATTATATCGTCTCGTTTTTCTTCGTGCAATTTATTCATGAGGTTTCTCCCGATGTGGTGCTCGTGACATCAGATTGATTCACACAACTTACGACCAATTAAAGTTCAACTTTCGGTACCTCTTGGTGTGTTCATGTATCTTATACTTTTTCTCCATCAAATGTTAGTGAAGAAATAGGTTCTCAACCCGGTTGGACCCTTAGTCATATGACCGAAGAGTTCTGCATTCAGGACCGGCCACGTATGCTGTTTATCTTGGCATGGTGGAACGCGTAAGGTCACAAACAAAATCGAGATGTTGTGATGTTATGTTATGAAATTTTATTATCCGGGTGAAGCTGTTTTCCACCATATTTTTGATGTTTCCGAAGTGCACGCGAATCATGAACCGTTGCTTGAAGCCCTTGACCATGGTCGACCATAGTTTGCTTGACTTAAGCCGCTTGTCGAAAGTGAATTACAAATCAATCATCACATTTCACTACTCGTTAGTAGTATGATCATTTTCTCCATATTTTCTTGTTATTTTCACTTTATCAGTCCACGCAACAGATCGAGATTCGAAATTGCTACCTCGGGATCTCCTAGCGAGCATCTGTGCCGCCATACAACTTTCATTCACTCAATTGATCTGTCGAAGAGTACAACGAGCTATCGAGTTAACTACCATTCACTCTGACCTGCTCATGCAAGGATTGCCATGGCCAACAAAACTGGTTAGTCTATCGATTGGTCATTTTCATCATTCTTGAGCTCGAAATTATCATGTATGGACTTCATTCACTAGGTTATTCTATTTTTCAGGTTGTTTCTGGTGGGGTGGCAGCCAACTCTTACATTAGATATGGGTTGGTTGAAACTGCCGGCCTATATGGGCTGCATGTGGTTGCTCCACCACCTCGCTTGTGTACAGACAATGGTGTAATGATAGCTTGGTAAGTTTTGTTGCAGATTTCTACACTTTATCCTTTGCAACCGTATCCAATTACGGTCAAATTCTGAGATTTGACCTTTGTACTATTTTGGCATTCCATGTTCTTCGCACTTGCACCGTCCTGATCAAGATCGTTATCCCCTGGTATGCACATATGGAAGAGGAAATGCGTTTCATTTTGAAGCGGGCAGTCACTCCCGAACTGTGCCGAAAGAGAAGTGAAGTCTGTTTCACATTCCAGTTATTTTGTGAAGCATCAACTGGTGAGCTGGATCCGGGTTGTTTGTGCTTGGATTTCTAGGGTTTTCTTATTTGTATTTGAGACAAGACGGAGTGCTGCTTTATGTTATAAACCGTGTCATTCATATATCTCTCCGCGATCTTTCGTCCAAAGACAGGAACTACTAATGCAGTGAACTAAAGCGCATGGCTATCGATAGTGTGAACTAGCATGGATCCATAAAGCGTCTTATATCTAATAAAATGCTATGCAGTTCTTCTGATGACAAAGATCATCCTATCTACTTTATGTTTACTTTCCTCAAACTAAGAAATAACTGTGTTCTGGAATCGAAACGAATGGAATTTGTGGTATCCTGGCTTCGACTTTGCTTCATTGTGCACCATATTACCAATTTCCATTGTGACCTTTTGTACAACCTATTAGTTATTGAATACACCCTGCAATAGAAGTATTGCACCTAGATTTTTGGATTATCTCTGCTACCACATGCGCGATCATCACTGTTTTTGCGAATCTAGACGGCAACCAAACGAAAAGCCGTGATAAGGAACTTCATCAGATTATCCTTAATTTTGATGAAAATATGTCGAAAAACAGGATGTTCACTGCGACAAATATTCGGTTTACCGTTCGCAGCGAAATGTTCAAGTCAAGCACCGTTTTCCACTCCGAAGCATGACTCATGGAATTTTAGGCCATACGTGTCAATATGCCCTTACCTTTCCCCGAGAGCTTTTCTGGTGCCCAATCTGCTTATGACTGGTTTTTAGCTGCTTACACCTCAAATATTGTGCCACATTGTTACTGGCTCCAGTTTAACGCTCCGGCGATCTTGTACGGGTTGGTATTGATATCGAGAAAGGCATCAATTCTGAATTTCTCGTTACCAGTAAGTCTCTTCCACCACACAATGGTAATCAATGACTTTTAGTGACCTACCTGGATGTCCTCGTTCTTTCAAAGTTATTGAGAATAAGGTGAGCATATAGCCCATATGGTGCACACGGACGTAGCTTACACCAGTCTGTCAACCGTCGANTCGACTCACTACGGTTGCCAGTTTCCGTGCCGAAGTACAACCTCAGGACGGCACCACAGTTTAAAACCGAGTTTGGTGTGAAATTCTGTTTTTATAGATATATATTTTCGTTACAATTAAACATAATTTGATGAAATTCCGTATTACGGCTTCGCGTTTGGTTGCTTTCTAGATTCTCAAAAATATTAAGTATCGTGCATGTAGGAGCGGAGTTAAACCAAAAATCTAAGTTGATGCATTACTATAGTCNATAGTCGCAGGGTGTACTGTTGTCCACGGTTTTGGTGCACTCCTGCGAGCCACAATGGTTAATTTCTAAGCGTTTGGATGTGGAATGTGCATTTTTCTGAAACATCTACCGTGTGTTGGAAATGATGTGGAATGATTGTAGAACTCATCAACACCAACAACTGTTTTTTATTTCTAATAGAACAGTGAGGAGTTTGATTTTGTTGTGGAGTAATGTTCATCAGGAAGAAGCAATGAATAAGCGAAATGTAGAGCTAGGACACATGCCGAATGGGCCACAATCGCTCTCTATTCATTTACGTCAGTCTCTGACGAAACATACAATACCATAAACTGACTCTAGACGGTGTCACTGTTGTTCATTTCAATATCAAACGTATCCTTCTTGGCAGTTCATTGCCTCCAGTCCCAGTAAATGATCATCTTATCCAACTCGATAGTTGAATTTTCATCACCTTGGGTTTTCATCACCTCTAACTTAACAGTAACTATGGGGCTCACCTCTTTCAATGTTCATCACACAAAGACGTATAATACAAAAGTATGCGATATTTGTTTGCGCATATGTGTATTCACTGAATTCAGGAGTTGACCATTCCCGGGCCGTTTTCATTGCATATCTACATGAAACAAACGAAATCGATGAGTGACCGATAGAGGCAGGAGCAGGCGTCGGTGTGGCCCCGGAACCCGGCAAGGTGAAACAGAACTTATTAGTTGCCCAAATTGAGCATGTCTCATGGGCATTGTAATTAACAACGCCCAATGAAATTCACATATACGCGTATGCAGAACGTTCTGGGCTACTAGAGTGGCAAACAGGTCTAAGAAAACGTGAAGGTCATCAAAATGATCGGTATAACATTTATTGTTCATTGATTATTTACAATAGGTCCGATCAAGGACACATACTGGCCTACACTTATCTGATAAGCAAACCAGTTTTCTGCGGCAAAACGAGGTAAATACTGTATGCTACTCCCGGCCCATCGATCGATGGTCTAATTGTTTGTACATCGAAACAAAGATCCACTCGTTGGTTTTATCGCATTTGTGTCAACTGTTCGGTTGCGTAATTTGGTTCATACCAAGAGGTGATGTAGCCTATAGAGTAAATGATTCGGTTTAAAATCCATAAAACCAGCTCCGCACTGAGGAGACTTGTTCAGTTGACAGAACGACATGCGTTTAGTTCAGTTCAGTTTTTACAACCATTAATCATGCACTTTCGTGCGCCGGTTTTGGTCGCTGTCTTTTGGTGCCCCATTTGGATAAAAGAGCAGGATGAAGATTGGAATGTTCAAAGCAAATCAAGCGGAAGATGGAGAATTCATATAGAACGGTGTTAGAGGAATAATGAGTGGATGCACGAGCGCCACCGTTTGCGATACCCAACCATATGACTCAGTATTTCTAACCATCCCGAGGTCCCCATCCAGGGAGCCTAACGGGGCCTATGTGACCTAGTCTCCTCGTTAGGGTTTTCGAGCCCTCATGCCAGGTCTTCGTTTGACCACCCTTGACCATTATCCAACCACTACCTGCCTCGGCAAACATCCCTTGCTAGAGCAAGACTGGTCGAACTACTGCAGCATATACTCGACCCTTCACGACAGCCGGATGTCGCGACGGCGCCAGAGATGTCTCAAGTTAACAGATGCCAACCGAGCCTTCTGCATGCGAGCTGACACTTCATCTGTGATGCGTCCACCGGGTGAAGTATAGCTGCCTAGATAGCCAAATTTGTCTACTTCCTCTACTACTTCCCCAGTTAGGGTGAGACTGGGTGCTGGATCAACCCAATCTTGTAGTAGCATTTTACACTTCGAAGGTGCAAAACGCATACCGAACATGGCAACACTAGCACTCAAACTATCCAGAAAAGCTTGCAACTTACCTGGATCATCACTTAGTAACACAAAGTCATCTGCACTTATCCAGAAATGCTTGCAACTTACCTGGATCGTCACTTAGTAGCACAATGTCGTCTGCGTACTCCAGATCAGACAGTCTGCCACCCGTAAGTAAATCGATACGGCTATCCCTGCACGAGGATAGGGCTGTTTCAAGAATTAAATCTATGACAAAGTTAAGTAGAAGAGGAGAAAGAGGGCAACCCTGTCGAACACCACTTTTCGTGGTGAACTCGGGTGAAAAGGTGCCGTAAGCTCGAACTCGGCTTCGGCTATCATTGTAGAGGGATTGTAATATTGAAATAAACTTCTTGAACACTCCCTTCAGAGAGAGCCAGAGTTTAGAGCGGTCGACTGAGTCGAAAGCCGTTTTCAGATCTAGGAAGACAGAGATGGTGGGTATACGAAAATAATGTCCGTGCTCCAGAGTTTGGCGCAGAGTGAACATGTGGTCGATACAGCCTCGACCGGGTCTAAAACCAGCCTGGTTCTCATGTGTGCACTCTTCACGTGCGGCAGACAATCGACGGAGTATGATGCCAGCGAGAAGTTTAGAAACAATGTTGATTAAACTAATTCCTCTGTGGTTTTCACAAGAGGATTTGTCACCTTTCTTGTAAATCGGTATGAAGACCGATTCACACCATTCAGCTGTAACCTGTTCCCTCTCCCACACTGAGCCCAGGAGTTTCGTTAACTCCGAAATCAATGCTAAAACTCCATCCTTAACAACTGATGGGGAGAGCCCGTCTGGTCCTAAGGCCTTATGCCTTTTGAGATAGCTTATTTCCCGGGAAACCTCCATTTCAGATGGAGGACTGGCATCGACTGGCAGAATTTACTCAGTTGCGGTGGAGAGTAACAGTTCAGATGCCGATAGTGGTCAGTTGAACTGAGCCTTGAAATGTTCAGCCCATCGATCAAGACGGCGTTACTGATCGTGAATCACTGTACCATTCCATTCCTTAATTACCTCACTTACGCCTATTCTCCTAAGACCGGTATTCCTAACTAGACGGAAAAGATTGTGACTATTACCAATAACCGCAGCCTTCTCCATCTCTCTACACTTTCCTATCCACCGCTTCTCGCGACCATTCCTCGGACACTTGATGAGCCGGCGTTTGAGGGATTTGCGCGCTGTGTCATATGCGGCATCCGGAGGAAGGGTTCTGTGGGCGTCCAGCAGGGCAGCCGAGGTCGATGAGATCCGTCATTTATGTTTTGAGCATGCGTGAGGGTCTGACGTTGTTTTTATTGATATTTGCATAGCTTCCTTGATTTGTTTCCAGTGTTCATTGAATCCTTCGGCTGGTGGTTGAACTGACAGGCGATCGGAGAGTTCCGCTTCGAATGCCGATTTGCTACAATCGCTGACGTTGTATCGTAGGTATCCGTTTTCGATGGCTTTTTTACGGTTGTTTACCAGGCGTAAGGAGCTTTGGGCTCTTAGAAAAGCATGGTCCGTATCAACAGGTGTTGACTAGTAAGAGCGGCAGTAAAGAATCGATCCCCTCCAGCGGTAACTGATAGCGATGTGGTCGATTTGAGTCCAGCGCTGCGAGGAGGTTGGCGGTTTCCATGTAAGACGGTGATGTTTTTTGTTCGAGAAGTTCGTGTTTGACAGGAACAGTCCGTGGTCGGCACAGAGTTGAAGTAGGCGATCGCCGTTGTCCGTCTGGTTGGCTGGGATTGCATGTGGTCCACCAAGAAGCCTTTCTGATTCGTCTAGGGATCCCACTTGGGCATTTAACTCTACGGCGATTACCACGATGTCCGTTGATCGAACGCTTTGGAGTAATCGAGAAAGGTCCTTGTACAATTGATCCTTGATTTCTGGCGAACTGCAATCGGTTGGAACAAACAACGACACGACGAACAAGCAACAACGCGTCGTTCTGT
>UZAN01042910.1:19236-39490 GCA_900618425.1 Echinostoma caproni
TCTGCAGCTGTGAGGGGTCATCCTGTGTAGTTCGTAGGGTCATTGAGGCACGCAAGCCATCACACCACGTCAAGGTGCAGTCTCGTCGTGATTGTTCGCAACCTCTACTGGTTGTGATCACTGGGACATACGGTTCACATGTCACCAAATGTTCGTCTATGTCTTCTGATCAGGCTGCTTCTATTCTGTGGCACAGATAATACATGCATTAGACTGTCATTTCTTATATATGGACTGCATCCATGCGATGGGATTCAGATTTTTGTAAACTCAGATGTTCAAAACTCCGAATACGTTGGACATTGAAAATCGAGTGACAATTAAGATTGAAATCAAGCTCGTGGTTTCCTTGAGCGCTGCTCTCCGGGTTTTATATAAAGGATTGATGCTCCAAAAATGATCTTAAACTTCCCTCTCTTACAATAACCGACTAAAAATGACTGCGAGGTTTTCATAAATTTGATCACTGAGCGATGCGGAAGTCGAGCATTGTCGGTAGCACAAATGAATGATGACTGATGCGAAATTAAATTGGGTCAACGGGGATTTATTCACAAAATTAGACTGATCCTGTTCCTTCTGATCATTCTTCTGTAGGAATAGCTCCCAAGAAAATCATCTGATTTGAGAAGGATTTCTGAAACGCCGCTTACAATTGACTAATCAGTGCCTCGGCTTTAACCAACTTCGTTTTTATTTGGAATTTCAAGACAGTTAAACGAGTACTTCTGCCAGGGATTAGGTCTGCTCTCTGAAAACTGCGTTCTGCGACAGCCAATCAGAACAAGAGTAACCGAACTCAGGTGATTTGTCGAAATCGCCAGCCAGTCAAAACTTTTAACAACAATCCAGTCAGCCGATTTGTGTGGTATATGCGTCTCCATGTCCTCCCTCTTCCCCATAAATGACCATGCTTTTTCACAACAAATGAATTCCTATGCACTTCCATCTGTGTTTTACTTCATTCTCTATCTGGACGAGTAACGTCATCGGAAGACGATCATCTGAAAATTAAATATTGCGGTCATAACAACTTCTGATTGTTCAGACCATCAACAATGCCTGGTGCCTCTGAACAATCGAATGGGCTAATCAAGCTTGAAACTCTAATGTTGGTTGAGCCATTCTTACAAGGTGACAACCGTCGACCGTTTAGCTCAGGAGTAAGGGTTTGAAGTCCTAGCCCGAAGGTTCGCGATTGGAGTCCTGACAAGGACACAAAAGATACGCACTGCTGACGAGTCACAAACAGGACGAAACAGCTAGCCAATGCTCTTTGTCGGTTATCACAAACCTTTCCATCGCATTCAAACCATCCTGCTTTTCTACGTTAACTTAACGTATCGACCGTACGGTCCTAATATTGCATAATTTTTTTAAATTAGTGTAATGAACGGCAGAAAGGGTGAACGCCATAGTCACTAGGACCTGCTGTTCAGTGGTGGAAACCGCCACCCTAAGCCCCGGGACTTGGAATGGCGAAGCACATAAGGCCCCGCTAGATTAGGTGTGGTATTGAACCGGACGACAACAGAGCTGCCTACCACCAAAGTGGGGTGGCGTTGGCGGGGCTCGGACCATAGGGTCCAAAGCATGTCGGTGACAGCGACTAAACCACTGCGCCACCACCTGATATATCAATAATACAAACCCCAATTGGCAATTTCAGGCAAATAATCATAATCTATTTGTTTACGAGAGCACAGGGTAATATCTCGGTCTAAATTTATTCGTCCAATAGTTCAGAGTTGTTGATATTTCTGTGCGATAACTCGTTTCACACTGTCCCTCCTACAGAATCCGATCCTAAAAGAAAGTACGGAAACATTCAAAACCGGACAATTGAGTTCAGTTGCACTGCTGTGTGCTACAGTGGAAGAAGCTGTTAAGCAAATACCTAAGATTTTCGCCCAATGCACTGGCATACATAAGTGTTTGGTCTTGCTAAGGTGACAGATCCTTTTGTGAAAACCACAGAGGATTTAGTTTAATCAACATTGTCTCTAAACTTCTCACTGGCATCATACTCCGTCGATTGTCTGCCGCACGTGAAGAGTGCACACATGAGAACCAGGTTGGTTTTAGACCTGGTCGGCCATATCTTCACTCTTTGTCAAATTCTAGAACACAGTCACTCATTTTGTAGATTGACCGTTTTTATCTTCCTGGATCTTAAAGCGGCTTTCGACTCAGTTGACCGCTTTAAACTCTTGCTCTGCCTCTCTCTGAGGGGCGTCCCAGAGAAGTTTATTTCAATGTTGCGATCTTTTTACCCTAACAGCCGAAGATGAGTCTAAGCTTACGACACTTTTTCGCCCGAGTTCGTCAGGGTTATCCTCTCTCTCTCTCTCTCACCGTTCCTATTTAGCTTTGTTAATTTATTGATCGGGTGTCTTCTTCAGTGATAGTTCAGTTGGCCCGACAGCAACGAAGGAAGACACAGATGACAATCTATTGACTCCAGTCGAAAGCCTCCCACCAAGTCAGGACTTCCATGCAAGTTACGCACTGATTTGCCAACGAATCTACAAAGCTGGATTGATAATTCGCTTTTAACTCACAGTTGCTTGTGAGTCGTGGTGCAGGAGAAATGATGTTTATTGATTTGAACTGACTATCCTTCGGACTTCACTTTCACGCGTAATCCTCGATTCATCGATTCAACCATACAATGGGAAGCACCAGAATCGAGTTTCGCTTTTATTAGAGCTCATCAGTAGTGAATATCTACCTTCCCGTCCGGGATTTGAACTCTGGACTCATCGCATGGAAGGCGTATGCGTTACCACTGTGCCAGCCAGCTCATACCATGGCTGAACCAAATCGTGAATTTGTGTTTGTTCACGTGTCTTCTTCAATGATAGTCACTCAATTTAATTTAATTCTTTAGACAGCCCTATCTTCGTGCAGGGATAGTGGCATCGATTTACTCCCAAATGGTAGAATATCTGATCTAGAGTATGCTGAAGACTTTGTGTTACTAAGTGAATGAATAGGTAAGTCGCAGGCTTTTCTGGAAAGTTTGAGTGCTAGTGTAGCCGCGTTCGGTATGTGTTTTGCACCTTCAAAGTGTAAAATGTTACTCCAAGATTGGGTTGGTCCAGCACCCAGTCTCACTCTGAATGGGGAAGCAGCAGAGGAAGTGGACAAGTTTTGTTATCTGAGCAGCTATATCTCACCCGGTGGACGCATCACGGAAGAAGTGTCAGCTTACACACGGAAGGCTCGGTTGTCACTTTTGTCACATTTGTAGCGCCGTCGCTACTTCCGGTTGTTGTGAAGGGTCGAGTGTATGCTGCGGCAGTTCGGCCAGTTCCACTATACTGCGCGGAAACTTGACCATTAAGAAAGCAGGATAAATTAGGCTATCGGTGTTTGAGCACCGCTGTCTACGCAGCATTTCACGAATGAAGCTGAGTGATATGGCTGAGTGTCGTAAACAGTGGCGTTCGTGTATCTTCTCAATTTCTTTGCATCGATAGTTTACTGGAGTTCTCAATTTTCTCTTCGACTCCACTTTCAATCTTACTATCTTTCTGCTACTGGTTCATCCAAATGAGCAGCCAAAACCGGCACACGGAATGGTTGTACAAACTAAAGTATTTAGTATTTTGATTTTCATCTCATGCAGTGTTTCGTGCTGCTTTCATTCTATGCTAACCTACACAGACAACCATGGTCTGAGGGTTCCGGACTAAATGACCAAATGAACAGAGAAGCCATGTGTTGTTTAGATAGCAATTAATAGATTCGGTTTTTTGAATTGGTAACAACCAGTGCAATCACTTGGCCTTTCGAATCCCAATCTGCGTACAGAACACCCCGGCACACACACACACACAAAACGATTGTTTACGCAGTCCAGTGACAAGCTCTAACCATTTGGAGTGCGACGGTCCCGACGGGTTTCCCATAAATCTCAACTTGGGCATCACATTATCGAGCACAGTTTCCCACGGACCTGGATGTGGCGTACGAAGTAATGGCGTTGTTTCGTGATAAACCGCAACAAATCTGTGTTCCAGCGTTATCCGTTCCTATTGATACAATATCGGGTGACATTGGCACAACGGTCCAAGGAGTGCTAGTGTATCAAACAAAGCGGAGCACTCGCGCATTGCTGCACGGTGCTCAATCGTTCCGCAAATTAACGCTGGGAAACTGTTGTTTTTGTAAATTGGTGGTACTATCAGAACCGACTGTTGTTGATTACAAAACAAGCAACTGCGGTCAATCGGATTTCAATCATATACTATGTGTAATGGATTTTGTTCTTGAAGAGTAATTAATCTCAGCTTTTCTGACTTTTCGAAACAATTCAATAATATTCTGGTAGAATATGTATCACTTGACCTATGTTGGTGCACTGTAGATGGGGTTTAATCGCAGAAAAATATCATATTTGAATAGAGTTCGCAATTGACACTGTGCAAAGTAAAACTAAAGTTTAGAATAACTGGGGGCAAAGCAAAGAGGTGGGTTTTTATTAAGTAATGACAACTTTTACAGCATATCTCCCCAGTGTTTCGTTTAACGCTGTGTAAGCCACTCCTAACATCATGTTGCCATCATTATTTAATCAACTGATGCCGATCCACTGGTGACGTAAGTGTCTTAGTCCTCCCAACAGTTTCTGTCTGGTACGAGTTTCGTCATACGACATTGTACCCAGTTTTAAGTAGATTTATTTCACGTAAGCGGCTCCACCCCGCACTACGACTTAGTAGATCAGATAATGAGTTACGGAAAGAGATAGTCTTTCTCCATGCAAGAGGTAGTTTTTGTGATCATCCGGTAGTGCTTAAGTACACTGCATAGTAGCTTTGAGGGACTATTGACTTGAAACGTACCTTAAACGGGATACCAATATCATCTGGTTTCATATAGGAAAATAATCACTAGTTTTCCAGTTGCTGACTCCATCGTTTACTCCGCAACGGTTTGCGTTGCTTATCCACGAACATCTAGGCATAACTGTCACCGTGAAGTACTTGAACTGTTTTTCAACTTACAATCAGTTTATCTTTCGTAACAATTCTTTGTGATCTATCCAAGACTCGAAATAAAGCGAATTTTATACTTCAGTCCCAGGAAATATTCAAAGCGCTATTATCGATCCATTTGTGTGTTCCTGTGGGGAATCGCTTCGACACTTCCCTGCATCGTTTATGACTTCGTCTAGTTGCGGTAATTTAGATGAATTCCTGTTTTCTAGTATCGTTCACATCACTGCGGACGAGATGGGTTGAGATTATTGTAAATGACTCAGGCATGGTGAACAGTCTGTTATGCTCTGACGACCAGGATTACACTGTTGTCTTGAATGGACTAGCACGCCTAATCTCATTTTCTACCTTCCATTCTTTGCTTCCCTTGACATTGTTCCGTACATCACATTGGCAGTTTTTATTTTCCCGCCTCCTTTGCTACAGGAATGGCCTGTTATTGTTTCGTGATGGATCTCGTATTACACACGACCTTTCTCAGATTGATTTCGAACCCAAGTAAGTTTTTTCCCCATATGAATGCACAGCATTGCGTAGTTCAAACTGGGTTCATGGGCTGATGCACACTGTTTTCGATAACTGTGATTACAAATAGGGAAGTTCATAATTTTCGTTTTACCATAAAACCGGACTATTGCCAGTCACCACAATGGCAGAGATATGCGATTGCTAGTAATCGACTGATCAGCCTCCCCATCTGATATGAATGATCGGCACATGATTCAGAATAATGGGTTTACTTGGGGTTGAAATGTGATCATTTCTCAATCATTCTGTGATATCTCTACAATTGTTTGGTGGCTAACTGCAATAAATCGAATGACGGGAAACAAGGTTATCATTCTTCTGTATGAGTGATGAAAATGATTTCTCATCCGATTGCTACACCCTTGTATCACACACTGCGTTCGCATTTGTATCAATGTTGTTTTTGTTCGGTTCAGTTTTTTTCTTTTTAGTTGTTGATTTAATGGCAATTTCATCCACTGTAACCGTTTTTTTAAGATCCAAATAATCAGTCCATCAGCGGAATGCACGGTCGAAGATGTAGGTCAACTTGATTCATTTTCAGCTTCTTTAAACCAGTTAGTTCGGTGGACCAGGATCGATCATTCCCAGTAACCGGATATCATGGCTTTTACGTACTCTTAACGCACTAATTTCCTACTCGGAACAGATTTGCACAACGGACTGCGGTCCTGTTCTGTCTTAAAACCCGGATAAGTCACAGAATCGTTTTTCACATTGATACCTGGCATTTACTTCAATCACACTTTCGTCACTCGGTGGCGGGGCAAACTTGTGCTTCGATTTTCGATGCCAACCATCTTAGCAGACTCGATGTGGTGCGACGCTTCAGCTCGACAGGCTGTAAGAAAGGTTAATTTCTGGTCTATCGTTGTTTGCATCCAATACCGTTTAGTCTTTCGTTAGCAGATTCCGTTTATTTCTCGGCTACTAATGTTGCTTATATTGCAAGCGTTTCATCACCAACCTAGATGACATTTTGAATCGCCGTTGCATCGAGAAGTGTAGTTCGATTGTGGTTGAACAGTTTACTATGTAACTGCGAAATTCAGGGATCATTGACCCGACCAGTAACAGCAAAAACAAAAATAGCAACGCTTTCTTTCGCAACTTGGTCACATCTGTGCATCTGTATTTGAAATTTGTTCATAAGTCCGCATGTGTATCTTATCTACGATGCTCGATGATCACCTTGTCCAGTTTTTATCAGTTTCAAATTTTCGAATCAATGTGGACGATCTAAACTCCTCATCTAGTGTTTCGCCCCGGATTTCCGTGAGAAAAAACCAATGGATCATATCCCCTTGGTTCTGAGTGCCATAACCACAACCTGACCACAGTAGGGTCACCTATCAAGTTGATAATGCTGGTCAAAACGCGTTCGAATGCGCACACTGACCATCACCGTAGTCAACAGTGTGAAGATATTTACCTCTGACCGTTACGGTTATCTCATATCTTCCTTTTCCTGTGAATTACACACACACACACACACACACTATATATATATATATATATATATATATATATTCTGTTAACACCAGTCTATATGAATTATCTGTCTTCTGCTTCAATTGGCTTTCAACATTCCAATCTTCATCCTTCTTTTTTAACCAAATGGGCGGCCAAAAGACAGCAACGGAAACCAGCGCACGGAAGTGCATGGTTAATGATTGTAAAAACTGTACTGTTTGGATGTTCGATTCTGCTACCGCATCGCCTCCTCGGTCGTTTAGTTCTCCTTCTATTCTTGGATTGGGTGGCATCCATTTAATTGAGAAATTAGTTATGACCTCATTGCACCATCTCCAAATGGAACTTCGAAATAAAACAGTTCTCGGTATTCCAAAGTGACAAGCCTGGATTAGCCCATTCGAGTGTTAAGAGGCACCGGACCCTCTTGATGGTCTTGGATGTGGGTTTCAGTCCTTGTGAGATCGTTAATTTCCCACTCGTTGAATGCATTTTCATGTGATGAAAATGTTTGTGATAACCGACAAATGGCTAATCCAAGCTTGGTACTCTAAAGTTGATTGAGCCATTCGCACAAAGTGATCACCGTCTACCGTGTAGACCAGGGGTAAGGGGTTGGAGTCCCAACCCGAAGGTTCGCTGTTGGAATCCTGACAAGGACAAAAAAGTACGCATTGCTGATGAGTCCCAAACAGGACGAAACAACTAGCCAATGCTCTTTGTCGGTTATCAAAAACATTTCCATCGCATGTAAAAGTTTTCTGTATTATTGTTTTTTTTTTGTAATGGCAAACGATAATGCCGCTTTTATCCTTCAATTCATAGTTCAGCGGAATTAGACTGCTTTGGGATTTGATCGAATTGGATTTGGTGGCTTCAGAAACATTATCCAGTTTTCTTTTATCCCACAAATCGAGCCGATAGCTGAACCAGACTGATTCGGCTCTGAAGAATTTTGGCATACTACTTTCGTTTGATAGCACCGAGTGATACCCATACATGCATACAACTCCAGATGCTGGCTAATCGCTTTCATCTGATTGATGTGCCAGTTTGTGGTCGGTTATTCTGTGATCACTCTCCACCTCCCCCTCCCGCCTTACAGATTGATAATCGAGCGCAAACCGTGGCCCTAATCGTTTCCGTGATTTGTCAGCAATCCGGTTTGTGTTTTCGTGCATGCTCATTAGCGATGTTTGAGGTCACGTTTGCTACGTGTATCGGGCCAAAAGCACAGACAACTTGTGTTTTTACAGGAGTGCGTGAAATGTAGCCGAATTTCTATGCCACGCTTACACTACACTCGGTCCTTGAAAATAAAGCCGTCATAGCGGTCTTGTTCATCTATGGTGTGTATCCTTGAATGGCGAGTACAGATTAACTCTCAGACTTATAGGCGAAAGCAGCTAAAGTGAAGAGCAAATGTTTCACATGGTACAATCTCTCGAACGACTAAATGCCACTGGTCGCTAATTGGATGTTTCTACTACTAATGCATTTATATTGGTTAGGATTTGCTGAATATCGCGCTGTTAAATAACTTTTCCCTCACGATTACGGTTGAGAATTTCGTAAATTGTATCCATATACCATATCTGTCACAAGTCGATGCTTATGGAAGTCCTCTTGATATCTTTTTTTAAGTGCACAGGACACGAATCACATTTGAGAATGGAATCACATGCGTTTATATATAAACCCGAACCAATCAGATTGTTCCGTCTGCAAAATTAAAGTCTTGTACGGATCAATCATAAAAATGCAATTGATGCAGTGAAACAAACGATCAATTCAAACAACACTGTCCAACACATCCTCCTTTGAAAGTTTTCCATTATGATCCTGATTGGTATATCCGTCCTCTTCCTCTTTGGGATGGAGATTGTGCTGTCATACTTGTCATTGATATTTCTCGCTGCCGTTCTTGTACCCTGGTTTCGACGTCCTCCTGGATGGTATTTGGATCTTCTCTTTCTTCGCCTTTGTCGCAATTCCCTTCAACTTTCCTCAAATGAACTCTATTTCTCCGTATTATCCGTTGACCACAGCGTACTAGGTACGATTTTTTTGTTGCTCACGATATCACTTCACCAACACTCTCCGTTGGTTCCAGTGATTTTACTCAAACCGTGTCTCCCCTGATCTGAGTGAGCACATAGATTTACTGCCGCAGTCGTAATATCTCTTCTGTAGAGCCATGCGTTTCTTTTGCCTTGACTGTATGATTATTAGTGGCGTAGTCTGTGGCTGGAGTAACTGGCTGCAGATGGGTAGAACCGTGCATGTGCCTCTGTCAAATAAACGTTGGCTCGGACTCGTTCCCATGTTGACCGACGGTATGTTCCGTAACTCGAGCAGCGCCATTAGTGGGTCGCTACCATCCGCAACGCATTTCTTGATAAGCTTCTGTTTCACTGCGCTTTCTGCTTTGCCATTGGATTGATTATGATAGGGGCTGGTAACGTGGTGCTCAAAACTCCATCATTCACTGATTTTCTGGAATTCGGTACTGCGAAATTGGGGACCACCATCGGAAATCACCTAAAGTGGTATTCCGTGTCGTGCGAAATGAACGCGCAGTTTATCAATGGTCTCCACCGATGTGCTGAATCGCAGTAAATCAACTTCGAAAAAGTCACTGTAGTAATCAACAGTAATCAAGTAGTTATCTTTTCCGTGATAAAAATGTCCAGCTCTACCATCTGCCATAGTCTATCTGGTATTGCACGCATACTCACTATCAGTCTTTCACCACGAAAAATCAGTTCATCGTGAACGGTTAGTTTATCTCGGAATTTGAAATAGGGCAATACGTCCATCGGAAGGGATGTTTTATTTCTTGGCCAACCACGAGTGATAACTCCTTTGAGTTCTTGCATGCTCGGATCGTCAATAGTAGCATTTCGTATGTGAGACATTTCGAACCAATGCTGCGTTAACGGATTCCAGTTTTTGTTTCTGTCCTGTGTCGGGCAGTGTGGCTGGTAATAGTGTCCGCCACAAACATGCATTTACCTTGTTCGTAATGCAGCTCATAATTGTATTTCTGTTGACTTATTAACATTGATTGTAATCTCCTTGGTGCTCTATGGATTTGTTTATCCACAATCATGATCAGTGGTTTGTGATCCGAGTATACGTCCATGAGTCGACCAAATGTGTAGTCATTGAACTTCTCCAGCGCATTCACAGTTGCTGGCAATTCTTTCTCAATCTGGGTATGCCTTTGTTCACAGGCCGTTAGTGTCCTACTCCGATAATCCAATGGACGCCCATTTTGAAGGAGCACGGCACCTAAACCAAATTGACTGCTGTCACATTGTATGCATTGGGATAGAAGTAAGCTAGTTCCGGGGCTTTCACAATAACTTACTTGACGCGATCAAAAGCCACCTGTTCTTCTTGTGTCCAAAGCCACGGTTCTCCTTTATACATCAAATGTCGAATCGGCCGCATCAATTCCACCAGTTCTGGAAATCTGCTGAGATAGTTTATCAGTTCATTGAATCGTGATACGCCTTTTGCATCAGTTGGGAGAGGCATTACTGCAACTGCTTTTACTTTTCCCGGTTCCGGTTTGATCCCTTCATTTGTAATTACGTGACCGTGAAAGCTGACTTCCGATTGACAAAAGATTAGCTTGTTCTGTTTCAGCTTGATTCCGTCTCGTATACAACACTGTAAAAAGCCTTCAAACCGTCTGTTGTGTTCATCTGCATCTTTACCAAAAATTAGAATGTCGTCCGCCACGCACAATACACCGGGTAAATCATCCATCGCTTGGAGGATTCGTTTCTGAAAAAAATTTCACCTGATACTTCCAACCCGTACCTGATTTATCGCGGCCTCATGTGGTTCACCACTCCAAGTCCCGGGGCTTAGGTTACCGGTTTCCATGACGGAGCAGGAGATCTTCGTGACCATCGGGTTCAAGCCGTCTGCTGTTCATCACACTTGGGTGTAATAAAAACAACCGAACGGCACTCTTGTCCAACGATATCGCCTGAGTGGCGTGCCAAAAGTATTCAGGTAGCTTGATCTATCGTCCAGCTCTGAATGTCAAAACGCAGAGGCTAAATTCACCTTCTGAAGTATCTTGCATTAGCTAATTCCGGTTGTTGTATATCGTCAAAAATGAGTGGGGTGAAGTGCTCCCGTCTTAACACATTGTTTACTGGCTTCGGATCAATACATATTCTCAATTCCCCAGACATTTTCGTCACCACCACAATCTGACTTAATCAGTCCGTTGGTTCATCGACTTCCTCCAAAACGCCCTTTGCGATAAGGTCATTCACTTCGTGCGACAATTGTTCTCGAACTGCCAGTGGGATCCGCCGCGTTAGTAAAACAACGGGTTCGGCTGCGTCGTTCATATGAAGTGTCACATTTCCCGGCAACTTTCCCAGTTTTCCGTCGGAAACAGAGGCATACTTTTCAGGTACTATTCAGTGTCTTTACAAACGTGATGAACGAATGAATCATAGTTAGGCGATACCAAAGAAAGTCGCTCGATGGACCCGTATCCAAGGATTGGAATATAACCCGGCTGCACGACGACAAAAGAGACTCCTTTTATGGGAGTGGTTTCTCCTTTCGGCTCCACTTTTGAACCGTTCCACGTAACTAATCTCTTCTGGGTAGAATCCATTGTAGTATCGGGTACGCAGCTGAAACAATCAGTCGGTTCCGCTGTCTCTTAGGGAATAAATTGTCATTTATCACAAATTACTACAGAGGGCTGTACGAACCGCTCCAACACTAACTTTATGGTGTCATAAACACTTGTTCGTATAGATTGTTTTTAACACCAAGTGGGAATGCTGAGGGAGAGTGGATTTCGAGGCAGACATTAATGCAAACGAGGGTAATGGAAACCATATCATTCAATGATCATGAAAAATATGAACAGAAAACGGTAGACACTCGCATGATTTGAATGGAAGTGATGTTTATTTGGATAGTCGCGCGTGATGTACCGCGTAATCGATTGCCGTGTTGTTTTCAATAAACGAGGGAGTGATTGTGGTGATGTTTGTTGTGCTTTTAATTCTGCACTTGGGATACTGTCGGATCATTCAATTTTTCATCTGGTTTATCGAGGCTCCAACGTAAAGGATACTGAAATTTTGCCTGTGGATGATCATTTGAGGTACACGTTTCGTTTTGAAATGGGATTCAGTTGAACTGGTCTCTCATTGCTCGGGCCCCAAAGTCACAGTGTCGAAAAAATGGTGAATGGTGTATGTGAATTGGCACCGAATGAAAGTTCATTGTTTAATAAAAGGGAAGGGATGTGGTGGCCCGCTGATATAGCTCATCACATTTTCACCTCGAAGGATGTGTTCGAATCCCACCATCACCGCCTGACTTTCCCCGTTATGTATTGTATGGCCAGCCCTTTGACTGGGCGCCTCCCTCTTCCTGAAAATTGTACCATTGTATAAAAAAAAATAAAAAAAAAAGTAAAAATTAAAATATGAAGATGATCACTTATATCCGTCTCCGTTATGATGCCACTTGAATTGCTCCATTCGGTTCAAGTTGTGTGCAAGAGCTGTTTGCAATAGATATGAATTTTTCGTTCTTTCTAAAAAAGATCAATGGAAAACGGTGTGGTCTCCGTTTGGTCTCGTCAAAAGCACCTACTCTTTTGTCTTTACCGGTATCAAACTCTTGATTTGGGGAGTTGTAAGGTTGAAGTGGCGGTCAGCTGACTACATGTTTGTGTGTGTTCGCGCACATAGCAACTCAGTTGTTCGAATATTCGGCAGGTAACAAACTCTCACTCTTGTATTGATTTCCGCTCATCGGTCCACTTCGTTAGACGTATTTGTTAGTACATCTTACTCATTCACTCAATGACCGTACCACTCAACAAGCGATTCTTCTTTCGACAACTGGATCATTATAAAATCTCATCCCTGAAATAAACAAATGATGACCGAATTTAATCAATAGGACCACGTTCATGTTGTTCCGATGGTCAGCCATGTAGCTCAGGAGTAAGGTTTTTGTTTCCATGAGGAAGGTTTACGGTACTCGCCGGGCAACAGATACAAAATGAACATGCATTTTTGACCATTCTCATCAAATGCGAAATGACTGCTCAGTGCACGTTGTCAGTTACCACAGTATCCTATTGCATAAAAACCGTTTTCCATTTTATTTTGTAAACATTTATTTAGGTAGTTTTTATAAGTCGTCTGCTGCTGATCGAAGACTATCACAATAGATATTACTGGAGTTCGACTTCCTCATTAATCATATTTTTTTACCCACATCACCTAGACATTGAGACAAGTTTTACTTCCTTTTAACGGATACTTATATATATAGAGTATTTTTGTCCAAGCAAAAGCTTGTTAGCATACACGGTCAGAAAATAAGACTGGTTTTCTCCCACCGTTTATACCTATTCGGATGAACGAAGAAAATTGTTTTCTTTAGAACGGCGTCTCAGAAACGAAAATTACTGTCCATTTGGCGTTTTTAATCCCTTCCTTCAAAAAGTCCCATTAAAACCGATCTCTTGGTAAGTAGAATCCAGCGTCAAGGGCTCTTCTCGCAAGGCCCACTTTATCTACATTCACGAACTCAATCAGGGAAATCCTACTTTCTGCCTTCTTATGGAGTACGTCTTTTCATGTTACATCGTTTTACACAGATGTTACGCCTTCTAATGGGGATAGGTCACTGCTTTGGTGCTTATTTTTATCTACTATCAGCCAAGCTGTGTTGTTGTTGTTCTGTGTATAATGACCGTTGAGTGCTTTCTCTATTCGTGCTTTCAGTTTCAAACATGAACCTAATTTATTCACAAACTTATTTCGCGTTTTCGTCTTGCCACAAAGACATTCCTGGTTTGATCTTCATTTTCTGTCACTCACGCAGAGCGCCGTTTGGGATTGATTGTCGCGCCCTTGTGCAGAAGGCCAACTTGAAGATCAAACCGATCCGACTAAAACATTTGCCATCCCCACCATCTCTGTCGGGCACTCAACGTGCGAACAGTACTGTTCATTGATTATTATTTTTGAGCCTCTCTGTCAATATCGTTCTTATGCTGATACCGGTTTCATTTTTATGTCTAGATCACATGATTCAATGATTTCGCTGTGGATAACATCAGATATTAATAATTGTCAGGTGTCATTATTCATCAATTAGCCTGTTAGCCGTGAGTTCATCACCACGTGTACTGTTACAGTCCGTTACTGACCGTGTGACGCATATTTTTACTGAGCATTGCTTCCCATAGAATTACCGAATACTCTGTTACATTTGTTTAACCATGAATGCGACATTTAAGTGAAATGTGTTGATTTCAATTTCGGACTGGACCGGAGATTGGTTTACGTGTCTATATTTAACATGTGACTACTTCTAAAAAGCATTATATAAACTGCGAAAAATTGTAGCGTGGAATTTTCCCAATGTTATAGCATGAAGCTGAATGATATTTTATTTTCTGACAAATATTAGGTTTTTTACACACTAACGTGTGATCGACAGCAGACGGGGTGGAACCTCCTAGTCACGAAGACCTGCTGTTCAGTGATGGTAACCGGCAACCTAAGCCCCGGGAATTGGAATCGCCCTGCTAGGTTAGGCGTGTTATTGAACCGGTTAGAGTATAAATAGAAACACAGCCTGCAATTCTTCCGGATCCTTCTGGTAGATAAATCCTACGGGTTTCTTTTTACTTTTTTTGCATAAAATGATGCAATCTTCGGGAACGGGTAAGCGACCAATCAGCTGACTGTCAGGACTTAGCAAGTGGTGGGATTCGAACGCTCATCCTTATGGAATAATTGGGTAACCGCTAATGCGTAACCACCACTACCCAAGTTTTCACTATTTTTTGACTTACATCCACTTGTAAGATGCAAGTTGGTTATGATGAGTTGATCGATCGACTATTGCATATGAATACTGTAGTTAGGAAATAGACTATAAGTAGTCCCGGGTTTACGTATGTGCCCACAACCGTAGAAATGTACGGATTTCCGAACTTATCCCTGTCCGCCGTTTGTCCGAAACAGCTGCCTGGTCACGCTTGGTGTGTAGCACATCAGACCGATAATTGACGAAATCCTAGGTCTAATTACAGACGAAACAGAGTCCGGCACAAACACATAAGCGGAACAAGGCCTCTCAGTTTCAACCATTAAACATGCATTTTCTTGTGCCGGCTTTGTTTGCCGTCTTTTGGTCGTCCATTTAGATAGAAGAACAAACTGAAGATTGGAATGTCGAGAGCAGAGTCAAAGGGAAGGTAGAATTTATACAGCCTGAGGTTGCAACAATAGTGATTAATGCACGAGCGCCATTGTTTGCGACACTCAGCCATATCACTCACAACCTCTAACCATCGGTTACCGTGGTCCTGGGGTCCCCATCCAGGGAGCCTTACGGGACCTATATGACCCAGTGTGATAGTTAGGGCTTTCGTACCTTCATGCCAGGTTCTGGTTTCACCGACCTTGACCTTATTCATCCGCTGCGTGCCTCGGTAATTATCGCTAGGTGTACAATCCATTTGGTCACGCGTGGCGCATGTGACCAGTGTAATCTATGGAGGTTGACTACTTGCTCCATTAGACGACCGCGGTTACCCAAAGCTATACGCCTAACCTCAGCATTGCTCGTCCGTTTACCCCATCAGACTCGGCAATGCGACGTATACAGTGGTTTTCGAATACCAATCTATTTATACTCGACCCTTCACAGGCAGCAGGATGTCGCGACGGCCCCACAGATGTCTCAGGTCTGCAAATGCCAATCGAGCGTTCTGTATGTGTGCCGACACTTCATCATCTGTGACTCGTCCGCCAGGTGGGATATAGCAGCCCAGATAGCAAAATTCATCTACTTCTATTACTTTTTCAATAAGGATGAATTGGGGTGCTAGACCAACCCAATATTGTAGCAATATTTTACACTTTCAAGGTGCAAAATGCATTACCAAGGTGGCTACACTAGCACTCAAACTATCTAGAGAAGCTTCCAACTTACCTGGATCTTCACTTAGTATCACAACCTCATCTGCATACTCCAGATCAGACGGTCTGCCGTCAGACTGCATATTTACCTCACTTACTCATATTTTTCTTGAGCTTGTACTCCTAATTAAACGAAAAAAATTGCAAATATTATCGATAGTCGCAGCCTTCTCCATCTCTATACTCTCTAACCACCACTTCTGTCGGTCATACCTCAGACTCTTAGTGAGCTGACTTCTAACGAATTTGCGCTCTTTGTCGTATTTTGCATCAGAAGGAATTCTTTTGCTAGAGTCCATCAGGGCAACCGAGGCCGGGGAAATCCATTGTCTTTGCTTTAATCATGCGCCAAAATCTGCCGTTGTTTGAATGGAAGCCTTTCTGATTCGTCCAGGGGTCCCCTTTGAGCATTGAAGTCTCCAGCAACCGCGACGATGTCTGTTGATCGAACACTGGAGTGATTGAGAAAGCTCTTTGCAGAATTGATCCTTGATTTCTGGCGAACTGCAATCGGTTGGAACAAACAACGACACGACGAACAAGCAACAACGCGTCGTTCTGTAGCTGTTGACCCGCGCTGAACCGTTGAGACGTACGGCGCACAGTCGGCTACTGACTGGAATCCAGTGGAGAAGCGAGCGTTCAGCCTTAGCACTTAGCGCAATCCCGACACCAGCAACACCGCGAGCTTCGGAAGCCGGATCGCCTGACACACGAAGGATGAAGCGTGAGGTTGAGGTTGGGTTATAAGAACGCAGAGAGATAATGGAAATGGGGTCTTGTATGCGTGTTTCTGAGACACAACATACATCTAAATTGAAAGTTTCAAGAGTTCTAGCCAATACAGCTTGTTGACCGATCTGATAGAGTGTACGGAGATTGAACGCGGCTAACTGAAAAGGGGATTTTGATTTTAAAATTCTGGTAACCTCTGAGTGGTTGACCTTATAAGTTAAACACTGAGTGATATCCGATGGGTCTTCTAAACAGCAAGTGTTAGGTATTATTCGGGATTGAGAGGAAGAACTAGACAGATGGGGAGGAGGGTTTTCTACGTGGGTGCCTAAGACTTTAGGGCACGACATACTTCGCGGTGGCCCACACCGACGAAGAAGTTTTTCTTTGGGAACCCTAACCGGGGCCTTTGATTCAAAAGTCGGACCCACAAGCCAGTGGGACGTAAATCCACCGCGGGAGCGTGAACAGAGCACCCGTGTGGGAGCTTCTGGAGACTTGTCACGCAAGGCCTTAGAATTTCGATTAGTTGTTTTGTTCGCTGGTGCGTTGATTATCGGCCCGCTTTTCGGGATCGGCCCTTAGCCTCATGCACCCAATGATACAAGCAGCACGTGGACGCGACAGCACCTTATTGACTGGGGGCTGCCCAGCTTGGGCGGGCGGTAGTTGTCCAACGAAGTGCGAAGACTTCTCCTACCGTCGAGAGGAAGCCCTAGGTACCCCGCTCCTACGTCCATCTAACGGGGTTTTTTACTGGTAAACTGCCCCTCACGTGTTTATTTGTTGTATTGACCTCTCCAGGGGCGGGTGTGGATAGAAGAAGGAAGCCAGGGGGTGCCCAAACAGCTGGCCTTGTGAGACTGAACTTCGTCTGGCCTCTACCCGTTGACCTCTCAGGCATGATTGGATCTGCAGCTGTGAGGGGTCATCCTGTGTAGTTCGTAGGGTCATTGAGGCACGCAAGCCATCACACCACGTCAAGGTGCAGTCTCGACGTGATGTACCACCAAAGTGGGTTGCGACCGACGGGGTTGGAACCTCGGACCAAAGGATCTAAAGCACTTCGGCGGCAGCGACGAAGCCACTGCTCCACCAACTTGCAGGAACGGAAGAATTTCGACCCTAATATGGTATGTCAGCCTTCCGAGGTGACACTAGTGAGGCGCCCATGCGTTTCAGTTTACGGACATTGGGCTATGGGCCAACATTTTCGATTAATCAACATCTATACAGTGCAAACAGAAAGTGTGTGACTCGCAGAGCGAGAGCTTGGTTTGGTTGATATTTGTTTGACCTATGATATTTCTATTCACAATCTATGTAATCCAATTGATTTTTTTCTCAATAAATGAACCTCTACTCTTGCGGCCTTTTTCCTGCGTCTCGGTGACGGGAGAGGACAGTGTATGATTGCTAGTCCGACTCTGTGCTTCAGTTGCGACCGTGATCCGTAATCCGTTCTCGATTACTACAGTAACTTACACCCGTCTACAATTACCGAACACCTCTCAAACTTGGAACAGAGCACTGTGAAACAGTTTACCAATCTGTCGATGGTCGGTTACCCGGCTATTCTGGTCACTGGTGACTGGTAGTGTGTTTCATCAGAACCAACTAAGGACATAAAGATCAGGAAAATATTCTTCTTCTATGATGTAACAAATAGTCGGGCTCCGATGATCTCTCTCTCTCAACGGTATTGAAAACTGATGTAATCCGATTGACAAAGAAACCACAAACGTGTTACCCAAAGTGTCAAGAGGAAGGCATTCAAATATTCGCGGGGAAGCGATTACTATCCCCATCTTAGGAAAGTGTCCGAGAATATCTGAGCATCCTATTCTGCAAAATGATTTGTACAGATGCATTCGATGAACGAAGCTGAAGTGCCACTTTGATAATTTCATAGGAATATTGTACGGGTGCCAAGCGTGGTTATGGAAACTTTGGTTTGTTTCCCTTATTTTAGTAGTCCTGTAACACGTAATAAAAATATGGTGATGCTAAGTACACTCGTTTTCTCCACATGCTGCGTATCCATGTCTAAACCTGGAAGTCCATCACATGAACGATTCTCAATCTCCAGAACATTTATTAAAATTGGTCTTTACTAGATTGATGTGCGGTACAATTCAGGCTGATACAAAAACCATCACATTTTTCTTCTCTCTATTTGTTCAACACGAGAAGATATACGGACATAATTAATATTGGTCATCAATTCTGCGTCCTCTCATTTCTCGGTAAACGCACAGTTGTACACGTATGTCAAACAAAGAAACATACGAATTCTAATGAGTCATTCTATCGGGGCGATGGCCAATTGAGTCACGTTATCGCATTTACTTACGGGGCATGATGACACATCAGACCAGATCAAGAAATCGATAACAAACCAAGAAACTAAATGGACTGCAAGTTACTGGTTCGATTATGTGGCAACTGACGCGAATGGAAGGAAAGAATATGGCACATGATAAATCAGGGCTGGTGTCACTTAAAATTTACATCGAAAACAGCGTTTATGTGTTTTCAACTGCACAATGATTGAAATTAATAGATGGAATCGGATGTCGATTCCGATTAGTGCCGTTCATAGTTCCTTATAGAGAATACTGATCAATACGCGGTTTCATCTATCCCTACTTGTTCCATGCTGGCTGTAATGTTAGCTTACAAAAGGCTGTCGCGACGCAGTGCACTTGACCTGGATATTCAACAGTCTATATCCTGGCTCCTATTCTCAACAGACTGGAGACTGCCAGCAAGTCGATGGAGACCTTGTGCCTATTGAAAGGGTCTCTTTGGGAAATTGCTTGAAGGATTTTTCTACCACATTGTAAAGATTTCCGAATGATGGGCGCTCCAACAGTCTCGTATCGTGCTTGAGATTTAAGAGAAGCATTCAAAGTTTACAGCTTACTGTTTGATCTCGTTTACCAGCTGCGGTCTATATGTACTGTCAGAATGTGACTGGTGATAATAGATAGAAATGAAGCGTTTATACTGATAATCAGTCCCGGGAGATGATTTGAATCGTTTGTATTCAAGAGTGTCCGGTTTCATGCAATATTCCAAAATTTATAATAATAGTTAGGCATTTTCATCAAAACTGAAATCACAGGAATTCTTCGACAAAATCAAATCAGTTTTGCGCGAGTGTTCAGTAGTGTCTGATTGTTTTTCAGTAACACTCTCATACTCCATCCATTATCCATTTTTAGTTCGAATTTGAAATAATCTGCTGATCAAATGTACCACAACTTGAAAAAATGTCAGCATTAGGTGCAAAATAGAAATCCTTGATGTTCACGATTGCGTTCATATCTAGGACTTCGCTGCATGACTGCACTCCTGGGTTCAGTGTCAATGTTTCCACTGAAACACTTCAAATGGAGATTGCGGTCGATGCAGGATTACCTCAATGATTGCTGCTCAATAAGGCTCATCTTTGGTTAGTATGAATAAGCACTGCTCCGTTCGCTATCAGTATTCATTCGACCG
>UZAN01042911.1:2562-15419 GCA_900618425.1 Echinostoma caproni
TTGGGTTCTCTTTACCGAGAGAATGTGCGGCTTGCAATCAAGTTGTTCTTCGTGGCTGTCTATAATCGGGTAAGAAATGCTCCATTCTCCTTGCTTCTCAACCATCAAGACTAACTGAGATTTGTTGTGAACATTTCTAGAACTGTCTAGTTGGTCCGAAACCAAAGCCAATAAACATTGATCATCTGCCGCCCAGAACGGGGTCACATGAGTTTCCAAATGCGGTAGCGTTAGACAACATTCCACACGGACGGGATTTGAATCAGTTCCAGTGTCCAATTCGTTCACATTTATAGCATACAATTCACACGTTTTCGCATCGATTTCTTGAATCTGTAGAAATTTAGCTTCGGTAGAACCACCGGATAAGTGAAAACCGACTTGAATACCGAATTCGCACAACAGCGCTCGGGATTGCAATGACCAAATCACATTCACTGGTTGTGATTCATACCCCGGAGGAAGTTTCAAACCGACCAGGACGTACTGACCACACGCGCTTAGAGTAGCTGTTACCACTTGGCCTTCGTGTGTGAACAAATCTGTCATCCGACCGGTGCTGCAGTCAAACGCACCTAACTCATCACTGTGCGCACAGTGAGCTATCGCAGAAAACTGGGAGACCTGACTGGGGAGAATGTTTGTAACTGCTTTTGATAGGCGATCGATCGGACAGAGCAGGGCTTCGTTATATGTGTGTGCAATACTGGTCAGAGCGGTAGTGAGATCCCACATGTATAATTCTTTCGCAGATTTGGAGTAGCCAATCAATAGTCGTTGAGTAGAATCCGTAACAAATCGAGTCAAGGAACCGACAGGTGCATAGAAATTGGTCAACAGACGATTCAGTCGAATATCCCACAAAATGACTGTTCGAAATATACAAGCAACAACCACACGATCGTGTAAAGCGAATCCGACTGCCGTGAAACTTAATGGTTGTGGAGCTTCGTTTGGCAACCGGATTGTGTGTGGCATTCCAACCGGTGGAAATATATGTGTCACCAATTGGTCCGCGTGAAAATCATAGACCAAAATTTGTGTGTGCGCATGAATAAGCAAATACGGATTCGAGTTGGCCAATAGAAAATCCACTATCCGGTCTCCGGCCAGACTGTTCTCAAATGAAATCGTGATCGATTTACTCACCTCGCCGTTACAGTTCAATTTCAGCTGAACCAACTTGGCCGAGTGCTCGAATTGTAAAAACAAATTGTGGCCACCTCCGATCCAACTGGGTAGGAGTTTTACCGGACGAATTTCCAGCGTCAAAGCAAACAGTTGTTCACCGGTACTTGTTCTAAATCCCAGTAATACACGATTGGAGTTAGTGAAAAAGACCGCCGAGTTTCCGACATTTTTATTCTGGCCCTCGTTTTTTTCCAGTTGACCAAGTGTGATAAAATTGGCTCTGGGGAAGGGACTCAGAATTTGAACCGGTTTCCCAGTGGTCAATTCAAAAATAACTATATGATTGCTAGTTCCAGCCGCTAAGTGCTCCGTGAGAGACGTATCGGAGGAGTTCGACGCGGAATCCGTCCGATGACCAGAGGAGGAAGAGGAGGAGAAAGAGCGTTTGGCACCGAGTAATCGTTTTGTACTTACAATCAGACCCACATGCTCATCGGTGAGATCCAAGGCCAGCACTTCAGCTTTTAAGTCAGTAATAATCAATCCACAACTTGCAGCGATCCACAAACCTGTGTTGATCTGTCCAATCATTGGGACACGACCATGCGATTCTGCGTCCATCTGGTAGACTTTCAGTGTNTTTCAGTGTATCACTTTGTACCGGGTCCAAAATCACGGCATATTTACCATTTGGACAGAGAAACATACGTCCGTGACCCGTTTCCATATTAGGTAAACGTTTTTGAGCGCTACAGGCAAATCGATAAATAATCGGGTCGTGGTCCAACTTGACGAGCAAGTCATTCGACTCGGAACCAGACTGTATGCACATGTCTAAAAGGGGGCTTGGACAAGACAAACGACCGACCATTGGACTTCCGGGGATATCGGAATACGCGTGAAGTGGATAAATGGGATTGTACCACGGAGCGACAGTCTTGCATTGATCCACCAGCAACTCTATGCCCGTTTTGTGCGACTGTGACGTGGGTACCAAGGGGACAAATGGTGATAGTTGTCCAATGATTTCAGCTGCCAACAAATTTGGATGACCCTGTAAGAGTGGAGCACTATTCGCCAAAGCTTCATACACCAAGCCAGACTGAAATTGAAGTTTACTAAGTGATTTAGTTGAATCTTTGTTTGGAAAATAGTTCTCTATTTTGGGAAACAAATTCAAAAGTTCCCACATTCCCGCTGCAAACATGGTGGAGTGTAACCATTTAAAACTGAACCAGGTATGATTCGCCCATTCGGTCAATTCACCGGTGCGGAGGAGACAAAATCCAACTTGACGCAGATATCTGACATTGTATTCCAGTCCGAGTGACGGAAACGCATGAGTTTTTTCACCGAGATAAATATTTTGTTTCAGTACGGATTTGGTTCTATCGATGGACAATGCTATGTCAACATTGGGATCACGTGAAGCTTTGAGCTTAAGCGACCATGTATTCAGGAAATAGTCAGCCATGATATTTGCTTCTTCCGTGAGATTTGTGCCTCCTGCTACCAGTGGACTGTTCCAGATAAGACATAAATATCCATCTAAATATTGTTCATATGGAATGACAATGTTTTGTAGAATCGGCGACTGACGTAACGCTGACCAAATCAATGCCCGTTCCGCAGAGTCCAGAATAATCGAGGTCTCCGTGGAATTTACGGAATTAGGGTTTGTTCCGATCGGGTGAAATTGCTGATCAAGAACTAACAAATTATCCAACTCCGTCTCTGTCAAACCGGCCGGAGATGTGTTGTCCATGCTAGACGAAGCCAGATACAAATAGCGGATAATCTGGTCGATAATACGAGGTGAAAAATGGGGTGAGTAACAGCTGATGAATGCCGACAGAGTCTTGTTGTTGTCGTCAACCCATTGCACAATTTGTGTACTTTCAACGCGGTCATCAGATCGAACAAAACAGAGCAACGATTTGGTCAGAACGTAGCTACAATTCAACAGATCACGTCGACTACCAAGCTGATCTAACGCTTGATACAACTCAGTGATTTGTTCCTGAGTCAGAATCCGACTGTTCTCGGTCAGGGCCCCCAGACATACACTGATCGCATCCCGAACGCTCGGTGGAGTGATTTCCAATGTCAAGCATGTTTTAGGCAGAAGCACTGATGTTGATGCACCTTCAATCGTGGAGAATGTTTGCACCTTTCCGGCCAAGATCAGTTTTACTCCCGGATGAAGTTGATGTGGGAGATGGCTTGCCTCGGTTAGAGCGATGCTAGGAGTGGTCACGTTAAAGTTGTTGCTATTGGAATCAACAATGAGATGCACTCCGGCGAGAATGAATAGAACAGGGCGTTTCGAGTGCGAAGACAACTGAACACCTACGGAGTTTAGAAGTGTGGACAGGGTGGTCGAATCAAACTTGTCTCGACTCTGGCACAATGCGACAGAGAGTTGGTCTGCTAGATAAGCCAACAATCTTGAAACTTCCATCGGCTTGGTGGCATTGTGTCCAATCAGAACAGCCTCGGCAGATTCGGACAGTGTACGATGTGCCTGTGGATAGATTTAAAGGAAATATCAAAAGAATTGGCCAATATGGATACAAGAGCTTTTTACATATGCACGACCGCAATAGACAATTACAAAGTAAAAATACCATTCGTTCGAAGATTTTTAGTCGGTTTTGGTTGCATTTACTATTGTAATTTGGAATGCTGGCTAAAACTTTAGGTGATCCAAATACTGCGATTGCCGGAGTGTAGTTCAACTTGGTCGTGAAGCAGTTTTTCTATTTTGTTTTCGAGAAATAAATGCTCCATTCTAGTTGACTTGCTGATTACTTCAAACCGAGGAGCCTGAGTGTGAGTCAAAACGCATCATCTGGAGCCACTGGAGCGGTTTAACATTTTCTCTAGGTAACATGGAGCTCTCCAATCTTTCTCTATCACAATGCCGACTAGAATAGGGCATCGTTGGTCTTCTTGTTTAATGTCAGCGGCTTATCAATCTCAAGGTATCTGCCAGCTCAGGTGACTGACATAAGGTTACTCTTTCCAAAAATATGCTGTCAATAAAAACATACGAAAGTGGTCCAACAAATCTATCTCCGGAATGATCTTCACTTCTAATTAAAAACTCTTGATGGCCTTGGATGTCGGTTTTACTCCTTGGAAGATCGTTAATTCCCCACAAGTTCATGCATTTACATGTGATGGAAATGTTTGTGATAACCGGCAAAGAGCGCACTGGACAGCTGTTTCGTCTTGTTTGGGACTCGTCAGTAGCGCATACTTCGTCTGTCCCTGTCAGGACTCGAACAGCGAACATTCGGGTTGGGACTTCAAATGCCTATCCCTGAGCTATACGGTCGACGGTGATCATCTTGTGCGAATGGTTCAGGAAGTACACACGACTGATTAGTCCCAAACTGGACGAAACAGTTGTCCAGTGCTGTGACGGTTATCACAAACATTTCCATTGAAGACAAATCAATATCGTTTGCAGTTACTATGGTCATTTACAACTCTTTAAATTTCGCAAATGCATTTCCAATGGTTGATAAAATTTCTAGGAGTGTTTATCAGCTCAGATCCGAAGGAATTATACATAGAATCAATAACTCAAACGAACAAGTTTCCGGGGGTCTGGTAGTCGGTTCTCATTGACCTTTTTGTGTAGGTCTGGCGTAGATATCGTTGGTTTCTCGTTCACAAATGCCCTGATAGGCTCTTCCATGGACATCTCACGGATAGTAAGCCGCCGAAGTGAAGGACAAGGAGCAAAATCGAAAACTATTCACAAAGCTTCGTTTGTAACGCAGATTAGCTAGTGTGACTTAGTACAGCTTACTCAAAAGTCCATCGCCGAGGTATAAGCGAACGAGTGAAGGTACCACTACGTGAATCGAATCACCAGATGTTAACTGAAATAAGCCATAGTTATCAAATTATTCGCTCCGGCGGTATCTGATACTTGCGTGGCCAGTTTGAGTTCATTATTCACAAATCTGAAAAGAGTACTAACTGAAACCACACCAGTTTTTTTTAAACAATTGGTAATATATAGAAATAATGTGTTCGGCACAAATTTGTGAATTGTGAATTTGATATACGTTCAGGCAACTTTGGTCTTCTTCTAAGGCATTGTTGAATGTTCGATTATCTTTGTAACATCATGGAGAATGGGGATCGGCAGCAAAAGATTCAAGTAATCATTCGGATTTCGAATTGTGAAACACAGTGACTGTATGATTACAGCACAATCGTTGAGGGAATGTGCGTGAAGCTGTCAAAGCAGCCCTTTGGGAGCGAACAGAGTTATCCGGCGGAATTTTACGGAAAGGTTTGGGTATCACATTATATCGTAGACAACGTTGATTGAAGGAAGGCACGATGGTTAGCAAGCTTCTTTCCCAGAGTAATCCAATTGGTGATCATTTTTAACACATCGTGACCAAATGATGTTAGGAGTGTATCGAAAAATCGATGCGCCATGTGTTGTTTTATTGTGAATGTTATAGTTTTAATAACACAGCGAGATCGGCAGAGAATTATATTCGCCGACGTTTCGGTTACCGTGGATAACCTTTCTCAAGGCAGGTTTTACAATTAATGGAACATATCACAAACTGAAAAATTTTATATTCTGTTTGGTTTTTCACAAATAACAATAAACCAATGAAACTGGAGTACCACAGACTTCCTATCCATTTGTACCTATCAAGTGCTCACAACGTAACTTTCAAGGTTATCGTTTGTGTACTTATAAGTAGCACGCTTATAGTTGAAAAAATACCTTTGTACGTATCCAATCCCAGCATTCACTGAAGTGACAATGTTTTTGTGGCAGTGGTAGCAGCAGTAATATTAGCAGTAAAAACGGAAGCGGTTTGAGTAAAATTCATAACCTTAACGATTATATCAATTTCAGAAAGCAAGTACCAGTTTAATCGATTTTTTCTTAAGTTAGTACGAAACTCAAATCCCGTCAACTGTGATCACATTTTCAGCGAAAAAGATATGTTTCTCAGTTTGACGCACATACACGCAAAACGCAATCTATTTACTCAACACTGATTATATTGGCGATGAAGAAAATGTCGATCTTTAACACAACAAAAGTAAAAAATGTTCCGTTTCATCGGACAAACACTTCCTACAAACTCCTCTAAATATGACAAAGATAGGACACAATCAAATTTTAATTTATTGCGTGCAACATAAGTGGATGTGAAGTGCAAGAGAGAAGAGACAGAGAGTTGGATGCAGAAGATGTGAAGTATTATTCAGAGAGGATCCCGGAAGCTGTCCGGTTTGAACTGGAAATGACGGTAAACAGTGCTGCATACAAAACACTTTTGTGGCTGGAATTGCTATTCCACAGTGCGTCTAGTGAGAATAAAACCCATTGAAAACCAGAGTGAATGCAGAGTTCATAATAAATCCAATGACCCAAAATACATGAATAAATGAATTAGACAGTGATATTCCACGACACCTCCCGACGTGTCTTTGGTAAAGTGTAAAACGAAGTATTTCACCGGTTGAGTAACTGATAACAATGTTAGCAATAGGTAATAAATCTGTTCGCATAGTAATATCAAAGTCAAAGACTGCTGATCAAATTTGCTTACAGGGAAATTGTTTAAAGTGCAAAACTGTGGGCTTGTTGACGAAAATGTGAGAAAACGGTCTGTTTGCGGAGGAACCTAACTATGGTTATAAAAACTCACATTTGCTCTATTGAAGTTGTCAGAAACGATGAAATCCAATGCATCAATTAGTATAACGGTGGTGCATGGAATGTATCAAGCAAACCAGACAGTTCACCAGTGAAGAGTACTGTGTTGTTCTTGTTGGGTCAATGTGGAATGCAAACTTGGTTGACCGGGGACACGACTCTGGAACATATGCGAAGAAACCGCTATCCTCGACCGACCGTCCCGAAAGACTTGTCAGTACGAAATAAATCGAATACTTCAGTCTTGACCGAGTCACCATCGATCGATATGTACAACTACTATCAGCCCCCCCCCCGCCTCCAAAAAACAAATTAGTTCGATTCATTTGAATCGTGAGGTAGAGTGCTCAACATGTTTGAGAAAGCTAAGCACGTTTGATGACATAATGAATGGAAACTCGATAGTTTTTTAAAGGTTTCTGTGCCATTGTTTCACTTTCTATACAGGTTTTGATCCACTCACCCATGGCGCTTTCTTCAGATTTTGTTATTTTCTTAATTTGGCGCCGAATGCGCCTCTGTGTGTGTGTGATGACAGTCAGAGTGTTGCACGATTTGGATCAATAGCCCATAAATGATATCGTCCTCATGGTGTCATAAGAAGTGATGTGAAGAGTAAAATCGGATTTGAAGGTGTGACAGANGTGACAGAAATGCTAAAACTGAACTGATGCGATAAATAGGACACGGCCAAATTTGAAACTCCCGCTCCCTCTCCCTCGTGAACTTACTTTGCTTTCCCGCGGCTGGTTCCTTGAAAAGGAAAATCAGGCTCTATGAATGTCTCTGATTGCCGCCGTAGACGTTACTTGTGAGTTTGGTAAGGGAGACGTCCCCAGCGTCACTCGGCGTTTTTTTATTTTGAGGGCGCACATCTTGCTTCGCACAACCAAGTGCAAACTGCAAGGCATCAGGAAGTAAGTCCTAGCCTCGGAAGTAAGGTGTCAATGACTTTAGTTTTAAAAGGCCAGTCATATCGATCTTTGTCATGACACCGTCATTGAGCTTATGTGGCTTTTAAACAGGAGCCACTCACCACACACACACACACACCATGGTAGTGCCCCTGATGTTTGTTCGTGACTGCTTATTTGTTGCCGTATGTCACAACTGATTCACTGTTAACCTTCTTCGGTGAAGGTAACCCTCTATCTACAACCCGGGGACGCGCCTGGCAGCATTCAGCTCTGCTTAACCCGAGGGTTTCCAGCCTAATACTACATCATCCTATGATCCACGATGCCAACACATTTGTTGTAACCATCAATAAACTGGTAGTTTCAAATCGAATACATGCAAAACATTGAATTCATAAAATCTTTGTTTTGCGGAATACGGATGAAATGAAAACAATATAACCGATCGCGAGCACGGTGTTGATACTTTAGGCCTGTCAGATCTAATGCTGTATCAATGAATTAACCTAATATTATCGCACGTCTAATATGTATTTGATAAAACGTTTAACCGATAAAACCAAGGGTCACTTATTTTCTGACAATCTGAGCGGATACGGTGCACATTATTGGCACACAAAAATAGGTCCAAAGTTCCACTGAGCCGTAATTTGGATAAAATAATGAAAACTTTACATTGCACAATGTGTAGAAAGAGCATCTTACTGGAACTTTTAATGGGTGGATCCCATTGCGACATTCATGAATGGGGTTTTTATTCGTCATCATCATTATCATCAAACGGAGGACAAATCAAAGAGCACTGAATGGAATTTACTTACTTCCAGGAATGCAGCACATGCCACCGCGGAAGCCAAGTCGTCAGAGTTCGCGGTGTCATTGCAACCATTCTTGTCTGTGTTGTTCACCGAATAGACTAAAAGTGGTTTCGTCGCGTGTTCATTCATCAAATAGTCTACCAGTATTTGTATTTCATTTTCACGACATTTGGCCAGTGGGGCCAGTCGTTCAATGCCAGCTGCGCTATTCCAAGCCTGATCCCATGCTCGAATAGATTGCTGAAGAAGTCGGGCCTTGATAACTGCTATGTCCGAGCTCACCGGGATCTCCAACGCATTGGTGGTCACTCCGACAGTTCCGTTCGGCTGGGATATCCTCTCAATAGTCTGATTCAAAGCGGTCAATTTTGCTTTCGCCCGAATGTCAATAGCGTCAAAAGCCAATTTTTTGAATTCATCAACAAATTGATCCAGATAGTCCGCATGGAACTGAAGTTTCAATAACGGACAGAGTTGGGAAATTATTCGTGAGGATAGTAAATCAGTTGCGTACGATCAATTTTCCGAATGGATTATTAACACCTAAGGAAAAATGACTTCTTGTGTTAGTTTTTAGCAAATCAAAATGAGCGGATTCCAATTCACTCCGATACACAAGCTAACTTAGGACTGATTGATTGATTGATTTAAACTGACTATTCTTCGAATTTCATCTTCGCGCACAATCATACATTCGGAAGCACTAGACTCGAATTTCGCTCTTATTTGGGCTCATCAGTAGTGCATATCCACCGACCCATCCATTGACTGATTATGATGACTGATTATACTGCGATTCAGCATTTTATGAAGAATTCAAATAAACGCATTGAAATATTACACTGATCGACCACTTTCAAAATGATCATTTGAATCATCCGACTGTTTCACAAATCTAGTGGACCTTAGTTTGGATAAGAAAAGACAGTTCACAAAAATGGGGAAGATTTACTGTTCACAGGAAACAGTAACACTCCAAACATGCATGCTATGCATCTGCCGTAAAATATTTCTGTCAGTGTACCGGAACAAGTGGAAAGGCGAATAAATTTCATTTCAATTTATTTATTTAGGTATTACCATAGATTATCACATGATCACATGATCTACAAAGAAGGGCGAGGGGGTGGGGGAATTTGAAGGAGATTTTATCCCAGGGGACAACCGATTTTATCAGCGGGGTTCGAACCAGATTGCCTTCCTTACACAACTCCGATTTCACAATGCTGTTTGCCATGTATTCCTCAATGGCCAGAGGCTTCTGTTTCAATCTATTAGTGAGAGTGTTTGATAGCGTGAACAAATTTGTGGACGCTGTCTCTGTGGACGAAGTTTACTCTCGATTGGATGTTGCAGGATTAAGCTGTTCAGATTTTTACCGTTGCTTCACGAAGAGCGACTGATATTCTCTCCTCGAAAAACGCCTCGTTGTGCATCCGATCTAACGAGCAGTACAAATGCACACGCAAGCTAATACCAAAACAAAAGACTGAAACCGATGCGACAATTTATGCCTTAGATGCTGAACAATGAGTGAGTGGCTTGATCTACGATCGGACTGTCAAATGCGCTGCGAGAAAACGGGGAGAAATAAAATTTGATAGACGGAATTCTGGGATTCCTATGTCCGCGGATTGGATAATTCTTCAACACCTCTTTCTTTGCAGTTAACTGTCTGATTTCGATTTAAAATTTGGTTACATAAATTTTTCTGACTATTCGTATCGTCAAAGTATATCTATTGTCTGAGTCGATTGTCTCTTCGCCCCGTACACTACACATGGTTCATAAAATTTCGTTTTTTTTATCAGTAATTTCTTAGGTAACTGCTAATATGTTGAGGAGGGGGAGAATGTTGTGCGTGCGCGTGTGTGTGCGTGTGTGTGTGTGCGCGTGTATGTGCGTGTGTGTGCGTGCGTATCTGTGTAGGGATGGTGCGAATACAGAGGTTATTTGAAGTATGTTTGTCTGAAGTAACAACAATTTCACGCAGATTCCGTGGACTCAGATAGGTTAGAGGTACAGAACTGTCGTGAAGGAACAAAATAATGCAGTGCCCTATTCAAGGAGCACCACCGATATCTATTCACCGAGTCCACTAAAATTCCAGTAACAAACACTGGTCTATATTTCATAAACAAAAAAGGCACAGTTCCAAGTCGCTCCAGATAAACAAATCTGTTTATTTTCCACAGTGTTGTCATGACTTCCGGGGTGGAGAAACAGTACTCCTTGAACTAATTTACCGCTGATCATGTTCTAATTAACACGCATAGGAGTACGCGGGCGCCTACAAAGGGAGACAAAAGGAGAATGTGAACACATCTGCGCATCTGAGCTGAATAGCCACACTGTGCCTATTTTCTACTAATTTTTAACTCGATCGAGTTGTGGAGTTTTGTCTCAGGGAATCAATCGCTTTTGGCTAAATGTGGCTACAAAGAACCCAAGTCTATGCAATAAGTCCCTCTAGGTGGATGCTGAAAGACGGGAATGCTAGAAACCCAGTTTCACATTTTGGTTAATTTCCGTTCCGTGAGACGTGTTTTTAACACAGACACAAAGAACTGGACCTTTAAATCAACACCCTCATCAACTTCACACCATTGAGCTGCTCATGGCAATATACTGATTGTATCATATGCTGTGTTTCATAGTGCTTGATAGAGATCTGAACTTTTTATTTAACTCGTCCTAATGGGGAAAATATTTGTGACTTAGACACAAAAAATACCTAAAGAGTCAAACAATTGGTAAATCAGTACCGTTAATTGAGATTTAACAAATCAAAGCAACTTATAGATGGAGTAGCTTTGCACAACTGATGAGCTCGAACAAGGGTGAAACTCGAGTCTGGTATTCCCCGAGTGCATGGTCGACTAAATGAATGAAGGATTGTATGAGGAGATAAAATGTGATGAAGCTTTGTAAGTCTAAATCGAAACGAATACGATTAACTTCTACCGATCAATATCAATCGATCAGTCTGGCAAGTCGAAAAGATATATAAAAACAAACCTTCCGATCTATTCCTGATGGATTTCTCCACAAAACTTTCATCAGGTGCTCTGAAGTTTTGCATATTCCATTTTTTATATGTATATTGACATATTGATTCAACACCACTAGTTGTTCCATCAAGAATGAATCGATTTGTGGATTCATTCTGTTCTTCTCCGAACGAAACAGGGTAGGCAACAAATCGAGGTAGTCGGAAGCACCGGCTGCTTCGTGTTTGAATTGATCTACATCAATTATCGAACGCATCAGGGCGATTGGACCGTACGAACCTGCATTGTGTGCAGCGTCTTGAGATGCGATGTGGTCGAGGGCGTGGTGGATGGTGGTTGATAGTTCTGAAAGTGGGTCACGTGGGATAGTTCAACTGATTAGCTAGCTCGATTATTAAACTTATTCACTAGTCTGGGTTCGAATTCTAGTAAATTTGCTAAATATGCAATCTTAATCATACTTTAGAAATAGGAAAATGTGATACCCTGCTTCTCAAGAGTTTTATCTTGGGTGACACGTCTATTTTGTAGGATCGATTCTTATCCGACAAACGAAAGACATAGGACACCTCGCCCTACCCAAACGTACACATAGTTAAACAGATTTCATACTGTCGGCTAGCACGACTACCAGAAATCTTATGTTCCCCTAGAAAACTTAAACGAAAACTCCCAGCGCTTTAGCTTCGACTCGTAGTCCTTTAATCCAGATGCATAAACTTGGACACATCAAAAAGTATCGGAATATGCTCTGAGATCAATCAGTGTTGATACCATTTTATTTTGACAAAGTATTGAAACTCAGTTCTCGCAGCTCAGGTGAATTGAATTCTATTGCACCTGTTCTGTATTTTACGTAACTTCATCCCACTCTCTTGTCTTAGCTCACAACCTTCATTCTAATCTGCTCATCTGTCTCTCTAACGTTGTCCATTTCTTCTTTGTTCTCTCAACCCCTCCGCCTGTTGCGATACATCGAAAAGAAATCTCTTCGCAAATACCGTTTTCTAAATTATTTTTGTCCCAATAAGTGTTGTGTTATCGAAGATCTAATTCTTTTCTGCTCATTCGATGACGTAACAGTTTAGAACTTTTCGTCCATCGTTTTCTTAAGCCACATCGGGATGTGTTCGGCCATTGGGGGACGCAACTGCCTCTCTCTCTCTGCCTATGTAAACGATTGAGCATCTGCACTGGAATTGGTAAATGCAGTTTGATTTGGCGACCGACGGGGCCAATGGTTCTTTCATCCATATCGATGATACCCGGG
>UZAN01042911.1:16283-26400 GCA_900618425.1 Echinostoma caproni
GTTACTGGTTTTCCAGATTAGACGCATATCCTGAAGACGGACCGTTTACTGTGAAGTGGCCACTCCACAAGCACTGATGATGTCATCTCGGCTGGTGATGAAACGGTTGCAAACAAATGGCCAAGTTCGGCGAACAGGCATAATAGAAACTTTTATTTTCTTCAAATTTTATGATTGCAAAGCTTAGGTAAGAAATGACAAGTTATGACGATCGTATGCTACGCAGTTGACCGCTGAAATCGTATCAAATGCCGCGACACATTGATTAGACGAGATTTAAACGATGTGCCCACATCGTCAAACCACATGACACTTCTCATTTAGCTTGATTAGTTTCAGTGAGCTAGTTAATATGACAATAATAAGTAGTTACACCTCGCCCAGTTTTCCGGATAAAAATTAAAGACGTTGTTGAATTTGATTGATTGTGTGTATGTGTTCTTGTTTTGATAAAAACTAACTCTATTCTTATCGTATTGAGATGATAAGTTTGACGGTAATCTGCAAGCAAAAAATGTGATTAATTTACTTCGTAAATAATGCTATTTTACGACAGAAATGGGTTATTATTTGTGTTCGGGGATACATGTGTTGCTATTAATCTAAGTGGTAGTTAGTTTAGAGGGTGCAATCGATCGAATACTTACCACCCACGAATAATTTGTCCACAGTTTCCGAAGTTAACAGATCTTCTTGCACACATAATGATGCGGAATAATAGAGAAAGCGAACCAGGTTGTCTCGGTCCTCATTCCACTTTGAATAAGCCGAACGTCTGGTAGGAAAATCCTATATAAATTATATTTTAGGTGATCAATAAAGACGGGAACAGAGAACAGAACGAGAAAATTCGTTTGTTGGTCACTTGTAGGAGTATAACATTGATTTATTGATTGATTCTAGGGAGCAATTAGAACTGAATAATTTAGGGAGAGATTATAAAACATGATTCACGCCAAAGCCATGAATACAACCAGTCTTGTCCACTTAGTTTCGTGGTAAATAAAATTGAAACATTCATTGATGGTGCAGTGAAATACAAACGCATTTGAATTTTGGAACTGTTTGAAAACAGTATATCGTTGAGCACGTCTAACTAGGTTGCTAAGAAATTAGATCATCCATCTGGTCATCACAGAGACGTGATGCTTCTACCATTAGCCTTGCAGCGCTTTTTCTGGGGGTTGTACTGACTTTTGTGGGTCAATCATGTGACTATCCGTTGATGGCTGTTTGCTTTGAATGAATGAATCAGAATTCGATGCATTAACGACTAGTACTGGTGAATTCGATGGATGGGTTTGCCATCTGGGCTGTTGCTTTACATTTCGACGCAAGAAAGTAACCGGTCGCAAGCGGTGAAGGCCAGGGTGCACTTAGATAGCCGCCATTTTCACACTATGATCATCACTAAATACAGCCATTATTCACAATTCTGTGGAAAAGTTGGGCGATAGAGTGCTTTAACCGGCAGAATTAAGTGTTCAGGTAGTAATTTAAAAAGGAAACTGTTAACGAATAGGTCAATAAGGCCCTAGTTAAATTATAAGACGACAAAACATATAGCTAACTCGAATCATAGTCGAACGGGTTGAAAGCCCCTTTTACTGGGTAATCCCATGGGTAGAAGTGATATTTAGCCAACACTGAGCTTCAACGCGAAATGATCGGATAATCTGCACTATTGCTGGTAGTGATATCTGGTCGAGAAGAAATACATTGTTTAAAAAAGCTCTCGGTTTGTCAAACAATTGTATTTTATTTGAACTATTAAAGAATCCATTGCAAGGGTAGGATACGAACCAATACACAGTCGAGTCCCACACTTGTGTACAATGCACGCTCTGCTAGTTGTGCCAGGAGATTTCACCAAAAGGACAGATTTTGATGAGTCAACTCTTCGAGATGACAACAACGAAGCACCTACGCTTTCCAGCTTCTGGACATCGGACCAAAAATATCGGTCAATCAAAGATCATGTAATTCAATCAGAAGCCGTGTGACTCGGAGAACGAGAACGGCAATTGGTTGATCTCCATTTGCTCAATAATATTTCTATTTACCCATCATTTAATTAATATCACTGATTTCTCTCAATAAACGAACTGTTACTTCTGTGGCCTGGGTCTCGACAACAGAAAATTCTGACGCACGATTGCTAGTGCGATTCTGTACTTCAGATGCAATCATGTTTTGTGATCCGTGATTCATCCCTATTCCGAATTCTACACTAATCTCACTCACCCAACGTTCAGAGGTATGTGCAATCCTTTATTCAATATGTGAGTTGTTCGTCCTGCAAAGTTTTCTAAAGATACAGTTTATGAATAAATTCCAAAGATGGATTATTTATTCAAATTATTTTTTTCCACAGATAATGGAAGACAGTAGTCATTAGTTTTAATTTGTGAAAAAAATTGTTAGATTTGGTGGGATTCTAACACACACACACACACATACACATACACACACGGATACCGCCTACACCTGCACATAGCGGGGGGTAGAAAACACGAGTTACACGTTAACAGTGTTTCCAAGTGTAAACTGACTTCAGCCAACAGTCCCGGATAAAGCTGATCCAGTGATTTTAGCACACGCTGCGGTTCAGGGAGACCGTTTTTGTCCAACCCATACCAGTGATCAAAGTCGAGTTGTTTGACTAGCAGGTGAAGTGGATTTGCCCGCTTCTGTCCAGCGCGATTCATGATCAAGTCCCATATGGATGCTGGAATTCGTGTAGGTAGCAAGGGTAGACCGAGTTTTTGACCAAACAATATCTGCATTGAGCAAACGAGAAAGGGAATCGAGGAACTGAGACCAAAAATTGAGATGATCGGTCTTTCTTGGATCAAATAATACCAAATGACCATATTAAATCGAAAGGAAATTTGCCAGAATAGCATTCTGTGGTGATCCTAGCCTACGAAATGACACATACCCTGGAGTGACACGTTACACTTTTTGGACAACTATAATCAATCAAGCTTCACATGTGACGTCAGCAAGACGCGTGCGTGTCACAGCTCCAGGGACTACATACCATAGGTCGATTGTACCAGCCAATCAGAAACAGCGTGGCCCAGACAAGCTGAACAACGGCAGAAATAATAGAACGTGATTGTCAGTGACCTGGATGAACAATGAGCTTGTTTGTACATATTATTTAATTAGCCTAATTCTTTTCAATAAACGAACTACTACTCCTCCGGCCTTTTCCTCGCGTCTCAGTTACGTGGGATATTGCGTGCTAGTGCCAGTGTGATCCAGTGCTTACGTTATTTCCGAGATTGCTAATCCGTGATTCGTGTTTCGTCTTCAGTGCATGCTACTCATATTAAAGTTACTACACATTCACACAAAACGATTTGCACATACGGGGAGCGGACTCGAACTGTTTAAAACGAGCGTCATTCATAATAGATTCAGTCAGACAAAAATATCAACAGACTGGCGTATCTAACGGACATGGGCCTATATGAATGAGACATGTATTCTCATTCAGCGGAACAACTCAAAAATAAACGTTGGTATGATAAATTAAATGGATTTGGTTGGGATAAGATATAAAGCTTTGTTCCAGGGCCGTCAGAGTGAATGAAGGACCTTAGCTTTCACCTGTTTCGAAGATCACTTCCGCTTGAGGCTGTTTTCACAACACAAAGTAAACGGTCCGTCTTCAGGATATGCGTCTAATCTGGAAAACCAGTAACTGAAAACTGAAGGACTTAAGATGCTACCCAATATCGTTCAACAAATGTATCAGTCAGTGTTTGTGTGTGTTTCAAGCGAATTCCGCTATTTTTCAATGCGCATTACGTGGTGGTGTCATTTTATCTCCCCGAAGTTTTTTCTTGCAGTCTTCTTAGCAATTACCAACAGAGAATTTTTCTTACCAAGGAACTGAAAACTATTCACTCTTCCATCACCAGCAAGTTTATTCTATCATTTTATTATTGACATTAATTATTATTATCATACAAAGGCGATGACGTGAATGAAGTATTCAGCAAGCGGTTGAACTGTGTCGCCAACCGCGTCTACTACGTGGTTGACTCGGTCATTGTCTTCACTGTTACCCGGGTATCATCGATATGGATGAAAGAACCATTGGCCCCGTCGGTCGCCAAATCAAACTGCATTTACCAATTCCAGTGCAGATGCTCAATCGTTTACATAGGCAGAGAGAGAGAGGCAGTTGCGTCCCCCAATGGCCGAACACATCCCGATGTGGCTTAAGAAAACGATGGACGAAAAGTTCTAAACTGTTACGTCATCGAATGAGCAGAAAAGAATTAGATCTTCGATAACACAACACTTATTGGGACAAAAATAATTTAGAAAACGGTATTTGCGAAGAGATTTCTTTTCGATGTATCGCAACAGGCGGAGGGGTTGAGAGAACAAAGAAGAAATGGACAACGTTAGAGAGACAGATGAGCAGATTAGAATGAAGGTTGTGAGCTAAGACAAGAGAGTGGGATGAAGTTTCGTAAAATACGGTAGAAACCATACTGTAACGAGATTGCGAGTCGCCTGGCAAAACGTTTGTCGATTCATTACAAGAGATCTACAGCTCCGTCGTTGTGGTATTCGGTGGATGCCGATTGTCCGTCGGGCTGTACTTGTCGATTCGTTCGTTTTGAGTGGTAGTCGACATTGTCTCGCAAAGTACCTCCAGCCGCTACGTCTGCGCATCTGGTTGGATGGGCCCTATTCTTGACTCGTTCGCCAGCCGGGGCCCTCGTGTTATCACCTTCCATCACCATATCACTAGCGTTGTCATGTTCCTTTGCTCCGTCTGCTCGCCTTTGTCGTCGTTGATAACGAAGCTTTAATCGGCCAATCAAATATCAGTACTATGATCATCTTATATATATATATATATATATTTATATATAGATATATGGATATATATATATATAAACGCCTGCTACAAACACCGTTTTCTACATTCTATATGGGACTATTTTAAGATTCAAAAACATTGTACCAATTCAACTCATGCATGCAGATCATCTAAAACACAGCAAACACAAAGTTACTGTAATTTTGCCGAGGCTTTAGTCATTCATACTGTCAAACCCGATCTATACATTTTATTACTATCATCTCATCGAATGGGGATTAGGCTTTGACCCTCCCGGGTCGGGGGTGGGGGGGTCAGAGTCAGTGGATCACTCATAATGCCGATATTGCAAGAACGATACGGCTCGGAGCAACCCCCCCTGCTCCCATCCACAACACTCGCAAGTTATCTCATACTGGCAGCATCTGAACACTGCCTACTCCAGGTGAACACGTACAGACCTCCAATCCATTTGTCAAAGATCCAAGGATCGCACTGCTCTCATACATTTTGTCCCATGAAGTCGACATTTGCGATGCAGAAAGGCTCAAAAGATCAATTTAGAAACACTTATTTTGATAGATATAGATATACTAATTGTTATGAAATGTTCTGTAAAGACGTTCAAGTCACCTGTGTTACGGTTAGTAGCTTCTAACCCAAAATCAAATCATAGTATTAATTCTTCAGTGGATTGGAGCTCTGAAAGAGCTGTCTATTCAAAGTCACCCGGTGTTGCAAACAAGGTTGTTTTGACGAAAATACACATCCTGGGTACAAGTATATGAATGAACTGCAAAGGATTACCGAATACGCATGCCTGACGAGTGGCGAGAACCGTAAAACTAGTCAGGTGCTTCAGGGAAAACTTTTTCTAGTTATTCATATACTACTTATCATGATATATATATACATAGAGAGAGGTTGTTGTTGCTATTTGTCTCATTCCAAAAAATGCAAAATGTTAGTTACCAGACGGTTCAGTGCATACTTAAAACACTTAACAAAAGATTTTGTTTCATGCTAGAATTTTCATTTGCAAAGAACAAAGTACATCGAATGCACATCTCACTCACTGTCACCTAAAGAGAAGTGATTTTTTGATTGTTAGAGGAAACCAGTTTAAAATTGAAAAATATGCTAATTTTATCCTCTGGGGATGAAATTTCAAATCAAAAGAAAACAATCCATGTCAAAATGAATGCTTTCAAAGTTCACTTACCACAGGACAACAGTCCGCGGTAGATTTGCAGAATTTCCGACATTGTTCGATGAAAAACTCACGATAGTTCACTGATTCCAAAAGTAGAGTTTTGTTTTGTGGCCTGGGATCGATAATCTGAACAGAGAGAGAGAACGTCTTACATTTGGTAATCCATTGGGCTGCCATTTTCATTGTTACTTAAATTATAGAAAATAAGCAATATCACGATAAAGGGATCTGATTCTTAAGTTATTTCACTCAAAATACTCCCACTACTAACAAGTAAATGTGAGTCAAATGCGAATCATCATTGCAGCCGGGCAGGTTTATGGCAAGTCAACCTGCGTGCAGCACCTGATTTGGTGGAATTGGCGTTATCAGAAAGTTGTTTCATTCCTGTCATGTCAAAAATGAACTGACTGACTATTGTTCAAGATAACACCTGAACAAACAGGTAGTGCTTATTCGGTTCGGCCCTGGTACGGGCTGGTTAGCATAGTGGTAGCACACGCCTTCCATATGATGGGTCTATAGTTCAAAACGCGGAGGGCACGGTATGTGTACTTATGATGAGCTCAAACAAGGACGAAACTCAGTGTATGATTAACCGGATGAGTTGAGAATTCTGCTTGAGGATGAGGTCCGAGACATGGTCAAATCTGCGTAATAAGTTAATCTGAAAGGATGATAAACGCCACTGTTGGTTTTGTGATTTTGCCGTTCGCTATAAATGTCTGTATTATATTTCCTATTCGTTTATTACTGACCTTCTGTGATCATGTCGTTACTGCATAGCCAATCCTCGGGGTGTCGAAAGTGATTCCTTGATTTGACTTGGATTATTCACATAACTACTCACAAGTAACGGTGAGTTAAATGTGAATTTTCACTCAAAATATGGGATCAATTTTGATTTTCCTTATCTTGCATATTTGTTTTATAGCTTCATCCAACCAACAGAACTTGCGAAAATCGCATTTTGAAGCACAAACGTATCAAAAACAATTTTGTGTGAATATTTGTTGAAGTTTATTAATTTACCTAGAACATCCTTTCCAGCAATAGTGTGAGATAGATGTTGCGGAAGATCTAAGTGAAGGAGAGGCTTCCGGTAGGAGCCGGTCTCCGTCATGATTTTTAGATCTGTAACTAACTGGCCATTATTAATACGGAACACCTATGAACAAACTGGAATGCCTGAGTAATTCTGTTCAACCCTGGTACAACTTGTTTGGCACAGTGCTCACTTACCTACACACCCTGCCCGCGAGAAATCCAAGTCAATACTTCTGAATGAATGAGTTCTTACAGGAGCAACACTCGGATCTGGTCCGTTCCGGGTTAGTGATTGAGTGAATGAATATGAGTAAAGCAAAATGTGTATGAGTGCAATATTGTTTATTTCATTAATTTCTGGTTGTCAAATTATCATTTCAAATACCTGTAATTCCAGACCGTATTGTTCACGTGTGTACTCCCGCAATTCCGGATAGACTCGTTCAGCCAAAACCTGTCTTTCCAAAGAGAAATCTGTCGGGGTGAAAGCAAGAATTAGGTTCGATTTCCATAAAATAATCGACAATTCGCTCAGGTACATAGAGCACAATGATTGATAATTTTGTATAAAATTAATCATAGGACAACCGATTTCATGGACGAGTACGGGATAAATTTCAAAGTGTCTAAAAACGGTACTTTGATCTAACTGATCCAACTGAAGTTTAATGCCGTTCGAAGTATCTCCAAATGCCTCAGTATGGCCGGGGGTGCGTGTTTGTGGTTGCAGCTGGTCACTCTTCTCTTGTACCTCGGAAAATGCTCCCACACAACCAGGCGTCTCGAATAACCTCTGCTGAGGAAGCCATACTCACTGCCTTCTCGTGGCCGAGGTGTTTCCCACCAAAATGAGAAGACGAAAAGCCGACATCCGGTGCTATAACCAGGTTGATAGACCACTGGTAGTTTACCTAGGGGAGTTGGCCCAAAACCCTGATTCCAACCCAACCAACAGGAGGCGTACGAAACCACTCATACAACTTCCTGGTTGTGGCAATGGCCACCGGCTCAAGTGGGCATCGATGTGTATTGGGCACTTTGGACGTTTGACCCCGCGCGAAAGGCGTATAATCCGATGAACTGGACACTGGCCCCCAATGAATTCAGGTTTTTGCACACCGCCCGGCTGCCTTGCGAGTCAGGCTTTGGCTAGCTGAAGGCTCCGGTTGTGGATTCCTCAATAAAATTTCCCTGCCTTGGTCTGTGCAACCTGGCAGTATTCCGACCACATGCAAGTCATGGATCGTCTTTCTTTTTCATAAAGATCATTGTACCATGATTTTTTTGGCACACAGTCTGAATCCAGAAATATGTGAAAATATATATATAATATAAAGTTCCCTAACTAGACTAGTCTAAGTTTCGACTGAAATGAGGCAAATATGCACGGCGTCCAGCTTCAAGACCTTTAAACATCTTACGGACAAATCCTTCCTCTCAGTCACCAGACAACTACTCCCAGTTCCGGAACGTCTTAAGTTCACCGTTCGGCTCACGGCATCTCTCACATGACACTCTAGGCTCTGGATCAGAAAGCTCCAAAATTTCTTTAGGTCTGTGCCATGAACCATACTGTAATTATCGGGACCAGGAGCCGCAAATATCGAACTTGTACGAGTTATCATTCAACTGAAATACCGTTCCTCTTTTCTTAAACCATGTTCATATTAGTTTCAAACGTCTGATTCGTTCAAGTTTAATCTTTTTCACCAATAAACCAGATTTATTGATCTTTGTCCGTCCATGTAACATCTGTTTTCGCCCACAAGAAAAAGGGGAACATGTTCACACACTGTTCTAAGCGGGTCTCCTTTTTTCGGATAAAAATTCAAGGGGTACGGAACCTTGACATGGTGTTGTTTTACCTTTTCGACCATATCAAAAGTAGGACTTTAGTTCCTAGGTTTTTTAATTTACCAGTGTCTTTATCCAGATGTACAGAGGTTGTGAAAACCTTGGCAAGGAGCAGCGATGTGTTTACATCGCATGCCCATCCCATCTACCTTGGTGTCACCTACAGCTTATCTCTTTCTATTTTTTGGGGTTAGTTGCCTTTAACCTACACAAATACACACGCTAAAATGTAATCATAGTGATGTTTTCATAATTCCACAACGCTCTGCTCGGTCGAGGGAAGTGGCTTATTACAGATTAAATTTCGGATAGCACTAATTTGCTATACATAAAACAGAAATCGCATTTGAAACATGTGATCGCAATTCCTGGCAACAGACCGGGTTATGAATTGAGCAGTCGATAGTTATTTTTTGAGACAGAGAAAATTGCCCTCGGTAGTCTGGCTGATTCTTGATCTTTGAAGGAAACCACCACCAACCGCACTATTTTACATCCTATTCACAAATATGAGTAGTATCTGACAACATTGGTAGTTAAGTTGGTCCGATGTCCAGAAGCTCCCTTATTCGAACCATGTGAACGTCACTCTTCTTACCACCAGCTGCATTTCCCTTGATAGTTTTCAACACTAAAATGACTTTTTTCATCATAAGCGAAGCGCTATTTCACGGTTCATAGTTGTCAGATGACATGATTTATCGCTACTTATTGGGAACGGTGTCTGTGGCGTGTACATTTGCTTGCTCCTTTTTCATTCGTGATAGGAACCGATTTATCAAAGGTTTTCTAAAAGGGAACAAACTGGTTGGTTTAGCGTGAAAGCTAAACTAAAAGTAGTCCCAAATCAATAGATGTTTGCATGAATCATATTTAGAGTTTTGTGTATTAGGTATAGGTAACCGCTATGCAGTACTCCAAGCGGCCTTACGCTCTCGGCACATTAGCAACCAATCGCTGTAACTAAAGTTGCGTTATCCCCGATGGGCTGACTCATCATAAGGATCGATCGGGTAAGTAAGACACGATCCAATCAATGCGCTCGCTCACTTGTTTCATTCAAGGCCGCTAATCAAGACCAACCCACCTCATGCACTGACTCAGTGTTTACCGTCACGTTGTCACCTGATCGTGACTCAACTGCATTCCACATA
>UZAN01042913.1:12262-29972 GCA_900618425.1 Echinostoma caproni
CCTACCTCGGAATCATCCTCATTGAATATTTCGCAGTTGTTAAATATGAGACGCACGTCACTTAGCCACTCACTGAAGGACGCGTAGGAACTGTAAACCAGAGTACGAGATAAAAAGACAAGGTCAAAACATAAACAGAAATATTTACGAGATGTGAATCCAACATTGCCGAGTGTAAATATGCTTTAGGCAAACTTCCAGAATGACCCTTCTGTGGTAATTTTAAAAGTTGAAACTAATGCAAACAAATGTGCGCAGCCTAAGTGCCGGTGATCCTAGCCTACGAGATGACGCATACCACGGAGCGACACTTTACAGTTTTCGGACAACTGTGATCAATCAAGCTTTCCGGGTGACGTCAGCAAAGCGCGTACGTGTCACAGCGTCTGGACTACAGACCATAGGTCAATTGTACCAACTAATCAGAAACCATGTGGCCCAGACAGAAACTGCACAACACCAGAAATACTAGCACNTATTTAATTCCCCTGATTTCCTCCAATAAACGAGCTGCTATTCCTGTGAATTTTTCCTCGCCTCTCGGTTATGTGGGATACTGTGTGCAAGTACTAGTGTGATCCAGCGCTTACGTTGCGTCCGTGATTGTTAGTTCGCGATTTCTAATTCGTGATTCGTGCTTCGTGATTAGTGTGTACTACTATTACTACAATTACCACACTAAGTTTACGAGATAGGCCCAAATCAATACAAGATATTTCTCTCATATAATAGTTATTTTTCAAAATAAGAGCTATGTCCAATATCATCGTAGAAGGACAGTGACGCAACGACATTTGTACAGCTGACCAGCCCCCTGTGCACAACATGTAAAACGAACAGCAATGGAAGGAAATTAAAACCAATGCCCGGCAAATTCAACATTCAATTTGATACAAATACATTCGTTCGACTTTTGCCTGATCTAAGGGGGGACAGGACGCGACATTCAGTTGGACAGAGAAAGTAAAACTGCATTTACCCGGGGTCACGTGTTTTGCGTTGAATCGTGGACAAATCCATGGGATGTTTGATCACTTTGCGATAGAACGGAACTTGTTTCACGTTCACCGGTTTACGAAAAGCCCAAGAAGCTTCGTGATTGATCAGATCTTCAGTGGCCATTCTGTTGCGCAAGGAGACGGGAGGGGGTGGGTGGGTGCATATGGTGACTAGTGATCGACCAATTTCTTTTTAATTTAACATAAGAATCGGGAAAAGAAAATACTAACAAACTTACCAAGACCACAAAAAAAGAAACAGGTGAGCCTGAAAAGTATCTCATGCGTTCGTTACGCGCATATTCATACGGGACACTGATGTATATCATACGTCTAAGGGTCAAACCTGAATTATATAAAAACGTAACAGTGTAGAAACGCGTGACCGGTCAGGCATGAACACGTCAAAATGACACGCCTGATGGAATTTAATCACATCGTAATGTGTGTGCGTGTGTGTGGGTGGGTGTGAGTGTGGGTGTGTGATATTTTTCTGCCTCATAGTTGGAATGTGCATGAACTGTTCCAAGTTTGTATGACTAAATTATGTCAAACTGGAGCTGTACTGATGTTTCCAATGCGTCCGATGATACTTATTCAGTTCTATCAATCAACAACACGTGTAAGTGGACGATTGTTTGATAAATTGTAACCAAATAATGCCAGTCAAGTTTCCTCACAAGACCTAGTCGTTTAAAGTTGATATCATATGACAACCAACGGCGATCAAATTCTCACACCTCGTCGAGGGATACTTGATTTGATGAATTACCTGAGCCATACGCGTGTCATATATGTGAGTAAAAATGCAGTAGATGCACTCTTAAAAAAGCGATAACTTCGAAATGTTCGCACGATAGCCATGGGCTTCGGTTGTTCTGCATAAACCTCGAGGTGCAAACAGTTCCGTGCTTGAGATCATGTATGCATCACGGAAGCCGACCCAACCGAGGGGACAGCTCTTTGAAAACTAAACGAAACCGTTGACTCGAGCGTCAAGCTAGTTTGTGATTTGTTGTTCTTTTTTCTTTTCGGCCAAATCTCACCAAAGTTTTCGATCTGACGATCTGATCTACAATGTTGACAGTTTGAGTGTCCAACCAGTAGAGAAAAAGAAAAGTTATCCACGTGACTACCCAAGTTTCTTTTTATAGAAGAGGTAAGGTGTGCTATTTTGTGTACAGACAAATTTGATTAGTCTGATCGCGTACCCAACGGATGATGCAATTGTGTCCCGTCCATGTAATAGAGAATAATTCAACGTAGGACGTGATATCGCATCCTTTGATATGCATAAACAAACGTTTCGGATAATGATGATGATGATGATGATGATGATGACATGGTCAGAATTCCGCCTTATTCCCACTCACCACTCCCAATTGACCATTGTTTGTACGCACACAAGGCGTGCGAAACGGGACCTCGACCTTGTTGGAATAAAACGCTGTTCTCGGTGACTTGCTGGCACACACACACACACACCCCTGTTAGCACTGAGCCCTCCCTTCCCTCCCCCTTCCCCACCAAAATCAATTGCAGTAGTCAGACTGTAAGTGAAATGAGAGTGAGAGAAAGTGAAAGAAAAGTCAATGATTACCAAAGTTCAACAGTTGAGCCAGCTACACGCATTTGACAAGATAACACCGATCTGGTTGCATAGTCGGAACGATAGTAGTTGGCAAACAAAAGATCTCTACAACGAACGGAAAGTTTCGAGATTCGACCGAAAGCATACCATTGTTTATGGCACTGTCAGTCCGTGTGAATTCATGTAATCGAAAAAAACACAAGTGGGACGAGAACCATTTTTTCACCGACTGTTCGGTTTGCAGCGAGTCGGCCAAAAATGAACACCGGTGATCATTTTCATCAGAATACTAATTCAATTTGTGTGATGAAACACGGTTTTACACTTCTTGAGATAAAATATAGTATCCATTTTTTGTTGTGAATCCTAAAGAAAATCCATCCGTTTTTGGCTAAAGCAACAAAGTTGCAGTATTCCGTCCACTGGTAAATCATGAACCTTTCCCTTTGATGTAAACATTAGCGTACCGCAATTTGTTTGGCACACAGTCCGCAATCAGACGGGTGTGAAACAAAATGCTATCGTAATTTCGTTCTCGTGAAAGTACAAAAAAAACAGTTAGACAAACAGAAAACGGCGGAAACGATACAGTGTTCTGTACTTGTCATCAAGTCACAATGAGAATGAGCATTCCCATTGGAAGAATCAGAAAACACATGAGCAGTAAATATACTTACCGACACCAGATAAGCTCCTGCGAGCTCATGGGTTCTCTCGGCTCTTTTGATGTATCTTTACGGGAACCAGCCTCATTTGTTTGACTGGAGTCACGGCTGGAGGAGTTTGAGTCAAACATGATATCGTCCGAAAACATACTCTCCGACTGGGATCGATGCGGTCCCACAGACTCGCTGGTACTGCTCGAGTTCGTTCCACCCGGTCCGGTCGGATCTGGGAACGTTGATCGGGATCCTTTGCCATCGTTCGAGTCACTTCCCGAGTAGGCATAAGCCAAATCGGCCAATTCTGCAGTGCGTTTTTTCGACGAGGTACCACAACTGACGGATAATTTCGTGCTTAGTTTGAACTTTTTCAGCGGATTTCGTTGCTGCTGCTCCGGATTAACTGATGATACGGGTGAAGATTGTTGCGGATCCGAATGTAACTGACTTTTGCTTTTTTTCTGTTTCTTCTGTTTGTTCTTCTTCATTTTGCTCAACAGCAAGCCCGCACCGAACGGTCGAGATTTTGAGCACAGCTTCGATCCGCTGGATGTTTTTGATTGGGTAGAAGAGCCTGTGACTGAGGACAGATTCACCGTACTGTTCACTATCGGAGCTGATTTGGACTTTGGATCGGTTTTGCTCGTGGTTACTGAGATGACCGAGATCGATTTACCTTTGGAGTTGTCCAGCCGGGGTTTCTTTGACTGCAACAGAAAGTAAGGAAGACGGGGAGGGAAAATAGTTGCCCCATAAGAAAGATAACGTGGGGACGAAGTACAACATTATGTGCAAGACCGTGAAGGCCTTCATCATCATCATCATCATCATCATCAGCGCATTTCACAAAACACAAAACATTCTTGTCTTGGATTTAGATCAGTCGTTTCTATACAACGTGCGTACGAGGTCAACAAATTCAGTGCCAAATAGAAAATTTCATTCAGGAAAGTTCAGGCGTCTCACTACAATGACGACATCCCGTAGAATAAAGAACCATTTGCAATTTTCAGCTATGTGAATATGTCTTGGGGCGTAGAATCCAGTCCATCACCCATAGTGACGCTCGACTTTAGTGCTGTCTCAAATATAAACGGAATTTGGTACCCCTCTGAATTGAGACTTTCGCCAAAAGTTGCAAAATCATTATTTGTTAAAATATCGAACCCTACGTCAGAAGTAGTTCTTTGATTTAGGTGTATCCAAATGGAAAATCGATTTGAAGTTGGTTTTTGCAACATATTCAACTACAGTTTCCAAACACTTTCAAGGCACAGTTGGAACCTTCATCACCACCACCTCGTGATATATTTTTTCAATGTAAAATGCTTCATCGTAACTGCTGTTCAGAAAGGTGAAATAGCATCGGACAATCGAGTGAACGAGAAGAAACCCAAAAGCTATGTATTTCTAAAATTCAACTCCATCCTCCCTCAGTGAATGAGTATTTTGGGAGCATGTCACGCATGGAACAAGTTGTTAACTTTTGCTTCGTCTTTAGAAAACAGCCCTCAAATGATAAGTGAATAATCCCAAAAAAAGCAAGTATCCTTAATGCCAGTTCGTGTATGATACGACCTGTGGAGACGACGTGATGTTTCACCGAAGTTAGAAAGTCGCGTGTGCTGCGCCACTGTAAGATCAGTTAGGCTTTATGGTTGAGACCTTCAGTTTGCAGGGAAGAAGGTATCCTTCGCCTAGTGGTTTTCGACAATGGATGCTTACGTAGTCTGGCCCAGGTGGGATGGAGTGAGCGGGTTAGTAACCTAGAAGTAAGTGGTCCGGTGTTTGGGAATGCACCGAACACGAACTCGCTATCGCATCGAATTGAACTCAATTGGGCTTCGTTGGTTAGGATACATGTTGAGCATGTCTAACAATCGCCTACCGCACCAAGTCTTATTTGCAGTGGCCACTACAGACTGGAGAAAGCCATGTGGAGGCCAGCAGATGAAATGGAGACGAGGCATGAACAAATGCACAGAGCGATTAGGTAGAGTAGGTGTCTCGTCTTCCTGATTGGGATCCAAAAGAATCCGGAATCGCACAGTTGAGGACACTGAACGTCATGGCTGCGAACCGACAGCAATGGCGATCTTGCTGTCACTTCTTATCAGACCAGAATGCTTGAAGTAGTATGTATGCACAGTCGAATTGTGCTCTCTGTGTGTTGACCATAGAGATTCACTTTCTGTTACCGTCCCTAAAATAGGTCTAATTCCTATTCACCTTCCATGATGCCACTAACCTTGTATGCATTGCGGATTCGGCAGCGATCTGTGAAGTTCACTTCACTGTATTTCATTACACAATGATGATGGCGATAATTTACTACATCATTCACAGATAGACGACTGCCCGTCAAAATTATTAGAACTCCTTTTCGATCGGAACACAAAAACAATTCTACTGAACCGTCTAGGGCCGAGTTCAAAATGCCTAAAGTACAATGAGGTAGAATCAGAGGACCTGGTTTTGGAGAACAGTACTCACTAAGTTGACCCTCATTCGCTTTAGGTACATGTGACTGTACCTCTGATAGTGGTCGGCTTCAAGCGAGCCAGGCCTAGTCTCTGGCGTGAAACACAATGGAGCGACAAGGCAAGATTTTAGCAACGAACGATAAATGGATGAGGATTTGAAGATTGAAGGGACGGAAAGGAATAAGTGCATCGACATTGTAAGGTGGCAGAGACCCAGTGCTGGTGTGGAGTACTATTTCTTCTGATGGCAAGAGTAAGTTGATTCCCATCAACGTGGCCGCAACATTTTCGAACCACCTAAATAGGTTCAATAAATGATTGAAGTCTATGCTAGAGCACGGACCAACATTTATCTTCCAGCGACAGTGCAACTGTACTTTATTGCTCCACACTATTGTCCAATTGTGTTCCACGCCAGTGACACCAAAGCATCATTCAGTTAGGGGCTCGTTTACCTGTATCAGTCGACCATTAACAAAATCTATATAGGATGTCGTGCATTCAGCCACATTCTGCTTAAGCGTTCGACACCCTGAACCGGGGAAGACACAGCCCTGTTTCAAGGATGATGCGATTTCTAAGCCTTTCTCCCACAGACATCGAAATAACGGACTATATCATCTTCCAGCTGCCACAGAAAGCCTATCCTTACCAGGCAAACAGCGATGCATTCAGTCTGTGAACAAAGATGACTAGAGTTCCTATCACGAAGCATACGTCATCTGATTCCGTCTCGTTGTACTTTGGGTGTGGTGTGATCTCGGCTAGAGACGTTTGTATAAACTAGTGAAATGAGGTTCTAATAGTTCATCACAAACAGTGTACGCTGGTTTAGCAGACAGGTACATAAATGCTAATTGTACAGTTTCTTGAGAATTAAGACACCATTCAGTCCTGCTTTTCAGTTTCAGTTTGTACAACCATGCACTTTGTGTGACGGTTTTGGGTGCTGTCTTTTGTTTTCTCATTTGGATAAGGCAGTACGAGACAGACAGGAAAGCACAGTCGAACAGAAAACGGAAAATTTCAGTATAATAAGGTTGCAAACTGGTAAAAATTCACACTGGAGTATATAGAAATCATAAGAAACAACAAAGCTTTTGCTGTGTAGTATGGATCAATACATGGGTGATGGTTTTAATTAGTCGAGGGATATGTCGGAAACATGAAAAATCGACGAACCTCTTTACTGTGCTGTGTGGAATGACTTTCCAAGCTAGTTTCACTGTCATGATCCGTGGGTCGGTTATTTTTGCCCGAAGGACCTTGCTGTTTATCGCCTGTCCCGGTGGTAGAAGCAGGCGCATTTTTCGGTTTCGCTCGTCCAGTAGAGACAGCACAAGTAGGACAAATCCAACGTCGTGGGAGTCTAGTCATTGGGGGTCGAGCACAACAGCCATGTACCGCACGGGAACACTGCTCACAGGTAACCAATCGAGCTATATCACCATTACCGTTAGTAGTATTGCCGACAGTTGTGCTAGCGTTGGTGGTGGTGATCGTGTTACTGGTAGTATTTACAGTGTTCCAACATCCAGAAGGTCCGTTTGTTTGTGTACCACCACAAACAAAGCAGTGTGGTTTACTGGTCGCTTTGGACACGCAATCGTAACAGAACCAGTCACCGGCAGGAATATCGACCAATGGTGGCCGAAAACAATAGGTATGATACCCATGATCACAGCCATCACATAGCAATAACTGAGCCTCATTATTATCGCGTCGGCATATCTGACAGAGCTGAGGTGAGACGAAACGAAATCAACAAAAAACATGCAGTTAACTAAAGGTCAAATTTCTATTTTTAAAAAGTTAAAGCAAGCGAGTAGGTTATTGCCAGTTTTTGATTGAACACATACCCCTTCCTGAAAACGATTCGTACAACCGTTAATTTGAGACTTTCAAATGCACACAAGTGTTGAAGAAATCGTAACCAGTGATGTAATTCTGCCCGTTTTCGACAACAGCCTACTAAAGGTTGTGAACATATGCGTAGAAAAAAGGTGTACAATGAACAGCACATCAAGTAGACGAGAAATCACTTTCTCTTGGTATTCTGAGAGCAGTTCCATTTGCGAAACAGGAGATGCGATAAGAAAGAAGCCAAATTCATGGAAAAATGATCCAGCTGTGTGGGTCACCCCCCTCCTCCCCCAACGCCTCAGAGATGGCGTGTCCGAAACCGACTATCTCCGACCAACTTTCGCATTTCATTTTACTCCCCGATAGCCCCCTCTAAGTGTCCACTTTGTCATCAAAAAAGTTGATTCGATTATTCAATAAACAGGAGTAAAAAGACCGCCAAAATTCTAATAACAAATCAATAATCCAACTAGGTAGGGTGTGATAGCACATAATGACAGGACTAATTTGTGCCACCACAATTACCTTTTCCGGACCACGCCAACTAACGAGGTTGGTCGGTGTCATNGGCAAGGCAACGGAAACAATCAGTGAGTGACTAGAGAAGAGCTACCCGGTGATGCACATACGCGAGACAAGTTAGACGAAATGTTGGTTGCGCTGCATCCTGACCGGTTTGGCCCTCCCCATTATTAATTCGTTACCCTCAGTCCTCATTCACAGTGTGTTCAAATGCTAAACGTTCATACAGCAACCAACGGGCAAAACGCTTGCACGCGGGCTTTGGGGTTGGTTTGTACCTGCGTGTGTGCGGAGGGGGAGGGGCAAGCAAGTGCGTCTGTAAGTAAGTTGAATTCATTTGAAAGTGAATGAAAAGAAGAAGGGATAGAATTATCTGATGGGGTAGAAAGCAGACTTTATTGATTTATTGCCGGATAATCTGAAGGTGCTTGTGCGTAACTGACAATGCGAGTGTCAGCATGTGGTTACCCGAACCATATATCCGTCAGTGGCCTCGATTACGATCAGGACCGTTTATCCATAAATCGTGTTCTAACAATCCGATTCGTTCATTTGGTCCACCGTTCGTTCGATAGCTCGCATGGTTGGTTGCCACCCCTCGCTCCTCAGTCATTCAGTTAACCAAACAGTCAGACAACTAACTGGTCCGTTTGCTCAACGTTTTACTTGTTTTAGCTACTCGTAAGATGCTGCTGTTCAAGCTAATGCGTAGCTTTCAATCTCCCTGTGAGGAGTAGGTACGAGTATATATATATATATATATATATATATATATATATATATATATATAATGCTCAGTGTGAATGGTCAAATCCCATCCGATCCTGATGGGTAACAATGACTGACCGGCAGGAGAAAGTAGAGGCAAATCGAACTAAGAAGGATGTTGCGGTCTTACCGAAAGGACGCTTGATCATCAAAAACAAATAACCATGCCTTCGTTCTAAAATTTGTATCGGTCCACATGGCAAACTAAGTCGTCTAGAATGACACATATGCACCTGATGAATAGAAGCTGATTACAATTAACGATCGACTGGTGAAGTTATATACGCAAATATTCGACTGATCGATTATTAGGGTCTCTCTCCGCTCACTATCCGTACATGACACATTTGTCAGCACATAGACGGGAACAACTGTGTAAACAAAAGATAGACTCGATGTAGGTTTGGTTTGGCTGGCGATTAGAACTATAATGATCTTGATTGTGTGAGTAAGATTTTGCCTCTATCTGGTAAGTAATGTGACGTGTTACCGTCACTAGTGTAACCGATAACAGATTTTATATAAGACTAATGTGGGAAAAGAGAGACAATCAAAGTTGCTGTCAACCCCTAGATCGATCAAGGGGATAATGGTGGGCAAAACTTACCACTTTCATAATAGATTTGTCCCAAGCAATAGCTTGATTTAACTGTTCCATACAGGAACGCATAGTGGCAATATCTGTCGCTCGATGCAAGCGATGTCGCCAATCTACGAGGCCAGGGGGAAGATTCTCAGTGGAATAAGATCCAAAGAGGTAAGTGGCCGGATCTTGTAAATCAGATCCGTAGCTGCTAAAAGGAGAGTAAATACCGCCCACGCCAAATGGATTCGAATCGTTGGCCCCGGTTGCCGATACCGGTTGCTTGTTGACCACACGACGAATTTGCGGATGATGTACTGTTTCATTGTGGTCCTTTGCGCCAGTTCCCTCACTGCCCGGACCGCCGATACCGCTCTCGCTCTCCGTTTCTGTCTCTACTGTATCACACACCGCAGAGCGGCTGTTATCACTTGTGCTAGCTCCGCTTCCAGCCATTGTTGCAACCCCGGAAAGCAGGGAGCTCGTTGGAACGTCTGGTTCGGGAACAACGTCCAGATGGACTTCGGAATTCAATGGTGGAAGCAGATAACGACGTTCCAAATGGCTTTCCAATCCAAGGAGACGATTCCGAGCCAAGTCGAGTGGCCAGTGTTCAAATCGCGAACGCTTTGGGGTAGTACGTGGTATCAAATGGATGGTTTCGTCATCTAGAACTTTTACCGGTGCCTGAAATACAAATTGAGAAAATAGATGCCTTCAGTATCAAATTGAGAGCTCTTTAATTGGTCAGTTACCTATCATGAGAAGTAAATATCTGTTTTAATCATGAACCACTTCAACCCCTGAGTTAAGCCCAGTTGAATGTTACCAGGGGCGTTCCCGGGTTGTGGATAGAGGATACCTTCACCGAAGGTTAGCCGTGAATAAGTTGTGGCATACCGCAACAAATAAGCAGTCGGAACATACAGCGGCGGCACTACCAGGGTGTGGTGGGTTTCAGGCTGGTCACCTGGCCCTTGTTTGAAAACCGCATAAGCCCAATGACGGTACCGTGACAAAGGTCGATGTGACTGGCCTTTTAAAACTAAAGTCAGTGACCCTCACTTCCGAGGCGAGGGATTACTTCTTGCTGCCTTGCAGTTCGCACTTGGTTGTATATGGGTGCGCCCTCAAAATAAAAAAAGACGCGTGACGCTATGGACGTTTCTTGTAGCAAACTCCCAAGGAACTTCATGATCATGATCATGCCTGGAGCCGGCTTATCCTTTCCAAGGATTAAAGTAAAGTAAAGTATCACTTCGACATGTCTACTGTAACGGGTTGTTACTTGGAACAAACAACAACAACAACACATTCAACGCTTTTCAGTGAGTACTTGTGCTTGATTCATTCATGGAAGGTGAACGACCAAACGGACGTGAACCACTGAGATGAACTGTCGGGTAACACTAATACACTCTCATTTTAGTTAGTTAGTTTTGTTGCACTACCTTGAGAAAATGTGCTGCGTGGGGTATGAAAACAAAACATGGGTGCATATGTACTCACCTGCCAGCCTTTAACTTGCAAACTAGCTGAAAGCACTCGATCCTCCAACGATTCAACTTCCTCCAAAAAGCTGCATTCAGCAAGGAAGGAAGAATCACTGCTGCCAGCAAGTTCAGCCAACGTGCGTCCGTTTGTTTGCGGATCGCCGTTCTTAAATGAGGAAGGAGTTATAACCGGTCGCTTTTCAAGTCGATCATTAACGGAATGAACCAGCGAAGAGTGACTGTTGTCTGATCGTGCAGTACCGTGATTAGGACGACGTCGTAGACGCGACTCCAAAATAGTGACACCCCCGGAACTGGCAACGTTTGCTGATCCATTGGGCCCTGCCCCAGCGGGAGCTGGACCTGCACTATTCTCTTCTGCGGACCAGGAGAACTCGGCACTAGCGGAATTTGGCGAAGGACAAGCACTGTTTGCCATGTAGTCAGTATTCTCAAAATGACGAAAGGAAGCGCATGACGAGGACTCGGTCAGGCATGTCTGTGTCCCTGAGCGTGGTATACCCCCGGGCAGAGCGTGAGAGGAACCGCAATGACATGTGCAACTGGTATTCGCGGCAGTGTTTCCACCGGAACCGCCACGGCCTTTACCGCGACGAGAACGTACACGTAAGAAACGTGTTTCCCATCCAGCACCGGGATCGTTCGTTAGGTTGTCGAATTCAAACACTTGTAAAAGTACGAAAGATAAGAATAAAAGGCAAAATTTATTCCCTCGGTATGTGATGAAATTTAAAATAATTCTTGTGTAGTGACCTGAAAAACAAGGAAAGTGTCCCATTACGGTGGTAATAACTCTGCGTAATGAAAACGTAGGTACCAGATTCTTGACTAGATCTCCGGGAAACATACATAATGTTCGGGCAATTGAGATGGTGGTCTAATTCGGAATATCAAACTCGCATACGATATGATTGCGGAAAACAACATCTAGCATGTTCGTGTCGCATTTTAAGTCTCGAAGCAAAGATTATTAGCGAGAGACTAGACCATTCGCGTGTTGTATGGTAGCCCTTTGATTAGCCGCTTCCCCATTACTGAAAATTCTATCATTGTGTATTCAATAAAAAGAAGTAAAAATGAAAAAATAAAAAAATCTCCCACTTTATTTGTACATATACATACAGCGAATAACGTGACAATGGTTAAAACGAAACAGCCAAGAGGAGATACAAGAAGAAGGACAATAACTTTTATTTAGTCACAGTACTTAACTTACGCACTTGATATTATCCACGGATGCCCGTAATAATAGTATGAAGGACAAGTTGGGTGTTATGAGCTACAGTGCGGCATGGCCAAGGCAACGTGTGATAAACGTATCCAATCAACAGACCCACTAGAAGGCAACGGCATATCAAACGATAGGGTACGAGAACTGGTTCCACGGTCTTCACATATCTTGGTGGCAGTTTGATAAGAAAGAAAACTATTGATTGAAAATCGTATCAATCAACTGTGATTCAAAATAATATGATTTACCACCATTTCGATTCATTATAGTTCTATCAGAATGTTGAATCAGTACAAAGTATTTTGTATACAGCAGATAACGAAGAGCTAGATGCGAATAAAAAAGAGAAGGTAAAAGTGAAACAACACACTCATTTTCGCATTGCCGTCAGATGACTAACCTGCATCCGATGCCACTTTCAGTGATGGTTCAACCAGATCATCTGCACGTTTCAGTGCCTTGGCCAAATTCCGCTCCCGGATACCTCGTGAAGCCAAAGCGTGTATTAGTTCGTGAAGTTTGGTACGATCGATAAGACGATACCAACCTGTTTGGGGTTTCAACTGACCCCCGTCGTCTGACCGAGCAGTGGCATGAACGATGGTCGGTTGAGGATGTTTGTCTTGGATTCGGCGGGATTTTAGCTCCTGATTGACTAGGTTTTCGACCTCTGACTCTGAAATTGGTCGAGAGAAATCTTCCAATGAGTCCAAGCCCGTAGCGGCTGCATTCGGTTTGGATTCATCCACAAATGACTTTTTCAATAGCAACACCGCATCGCGCAAAGTTTTCGGACCTTCAGATCCGGAGAGGTCACCGTTTGTATCGATCTGGGACGCATTGATCTGACCATTTGAGTTCACAATATTGTCCAACATTTCTGACGAACCATCTACGCGTAACTCTTCCATTAGAGCCCAAATCAATATCGATTTGTAGTGAGCTATTATTGATTTCCATGGTTCAAACAAAGTTTCACTACAGGCCACAGAAGCCGGAATGATCGAGGTATGTGTCATGAACAGAAGTGCAGCTGTGGTCAGGGCTACATCATCCAAACCCAAACTGGTTATGAACGCGTAACTGGCCTCTGGTGTTTCCGGAAGAGATGCGGACTTCAAGGTCTGAAGAACTTCAGGTGGTCCATCTGGGGCAGATTTGGTGGACAGATCCAACGGCTGCGCGTTCGCACATGTTTCGCGTTTAGAATTCACTGGAGTGATATCATGAGAACTACACGACTCTTCGCCATTCTTCACAACTTTTAAATCTAAGTTTATTGCATTTTGTGGCACAGAATCGGTAAAATCCTCGCACTTCCAAGGCAAACCTGTGTGACTAGGATCGATTGCCTGGCTTTGCTCAAGTGTACACGTGTCTTCCTTTTTCTCAGTTCCAACGCTCTCCGTCAAATTCTTGGGAGAATCCTCAGCTACTTTCGAATTACTCATCAGTACATTACACTCAGAAGTCATCGCTAGTTTTTCTTCGTCTGATTTGTGGCACGGTTCTTCAACGACAGTCTCAGAAGATGGCTCACAAACTGATGCACAAGGAAGCTCAGTCGGATCGGCTGAAGTTTCCAATGTCGCACTATGAGATTTATCCGCCTCTTTCTCTGTCACATTTTCACAAGTATTCGCAGTTTCATCGGGTAGCATCTTTTTAACCTCCTGAACGGTTCTATCCTCTGAACATGCCGTCAGTTTTGTAACCTGTTCGGAAGAATCTGGCTTCGGACTTGATGCATTCAACTCGCCTAGGTCTTGCCCATCAATCTCACTTACAAAGCGAGCTAGTGCACCTGAGGTGTCTGGTGTTTGTGAGGATGTGGACTGGGGTTCGGAATGCGACTCTTCAGGACGTAGCTCCGGCGCTACGGAATCTACTCTAGGCGATGTGGGATCTTCGCGAGCTTCAGTGCCCCTGGTGTCTTGTAACAGATCACCAACAGAACATACCTGTTTTTCCGATGAGTCTTTCGATGCAACCGGGACTGAGGAATCAGTAGCAGTTAACGGACTGCTAGCTTTGGGTGAGTGAACAGATTCGGATAACAGCTCTGCCGACAATGTGTTTGGAGTGAGCGAGGGTTTAGGTGTACTGGTTTGTTGCGCGGATCCAGATGAAGTCAGCTGGGATTGATGAGTTTGGTTATGATGTTGATTATGACCAGCGGTTGACGTCGTGGACAGGGATGAACCATGTACACTACTCGAGGGTAGGTTGATTTTATATCGCCTGGCTTCTGCTAGTTTATGATGCTCCTGAATCAGAGTAACGATCTGATCCGGATCGAAACCAAGTCGAGCATCATCGTCATCATCTAGCTGATAGTCAGACAGCAAAGGAGTGCTGATATCATTGGTTGTGTCTGAACTTCCCGGCACATTTTGTCTATCCTGGCTGATTTCCGTTGAATCACGATCCTTCGCGTCTGTTGAATCTGAGCTCAGTCCTTCCGTTTCAACTGGGGCAGGCTGATCGTCAGATGACAGAACAGTGGATGGTTGTTGTTTAACTGCATGCCCTTGAACATATATTCCACCCAAATGACCGAAAATGTAGTAGCGACGATAGAAACGATCTTGCCCAAGAAATAATCCAGACAGACGATATGAGCACTCTTCAATCGCACGTTGTTTATATTCCACAACCTGGTTTAGAGTTTCAATCCTGGCCTCCAACTGGGCTACATCTTCCACCTCATCTTCATCTCCAGATAAGAAGGCGGTGGCCATAGCCGCAGCAGAAACAGCTGCTGTAGCAGTAGCTGATGCATTTGGTGCGGCCGCTCCAGATAACGAGGCTGTGGTCGAGGACGTGCTTGTCAATTTCTTTGCGGCGGTAGATGTTCCGGTGGCTAGAGATGCGGGAGCCGATTCGTTGCTGACGGAAATGGAAGCGGTAGAAGATTTGGATGTCGCAGTGCAGCTATTCCCTGTCCCGTTACGGGTGTGACTATTTGTGGTTACACATTCCATCTCGGATGAGATGTTAGTCTCTGTCTCCGGTCGCAACGACTCCGTCTCGGTATCCTCACTAACTCCAACGGGCGAGTGGCCGGCTTCCTCCATCAAATTGGATGCAGTCGGATCATCTGTCGGACGACTGCCGGTCGATGGATCCGCCCCCAAATGATCAGCGTTGGCGACCGCTGCGGATGGGGTCTTCTGAATCTGAGCCATTTGGGGATAATTTTCGCCGGATTCGTTTGGCCCACAAACACCGAATTTTCTGAGCATCAAAAATCGAAGCCTAAAATTTTTAAAAAAAAACAAAGTCGTTGATCGTATATAAGTATGAACTTGTGAATGAAGAGTGTGATATGAAGAAAATAGAGTGTACCACGTTCAGTCGATCTCAGTATCTCTTGGTTCGACTAAACACATGATTTGGCTATAGATAAATAAATCAGAAATTCTAAATCGGTCATCGGAAAATAATATCTGACGACCAGTATATAAACTTTAATTACTGATAGTTGTGCGACGCAACAGTGACCACCAGTTCCAACGGATGAGATGGAATTCATTGGAGGAAACAGCTGTTGAAATCGCAAGTGTAGAAAGGACTCCAAATGCGATAGATTAAATCCACAGTTAACGGATAGCAAGTATTACTTGCCGTTGGGGATATATGACTTATTTGGAAAAAGTGGTTGCGCAAGATACGTTTGAAACACGAGACCGGTTGCATACATGTGAACACCGAGCAACACCTCTGACTCGCTTTAAGCAAACTCCCTTTCCCAAACGACAAAGCATCTTATTTTATCAACAAAAAACATACAAAAAGGAATAGATCGAGAGTGGCGAATTTAAAGCCGGACACCGAGACCAACTTAACGATGGTGTTGGTCTCAAATCCTTATTCATTGAAGAGCCCGTCATTATAGCTGCTTTCAAGTAGGAAAGACTGGTAAGGATTGTGTAACGTCCTCCAACAAGCTGCTTGGAACAAATGAAAAAGGCGGTCCAACGAAATTTGACCAGTTTGACAGAGAAAACAAATAAACGTTACATCGTCGAACTCCAAATTCGTCTATGATGTGGTCAGTTTCCAGTGGCATAGGTCCCTGTACCCGAACCTATTTGCGGTTTGGACTGGTAGCAATGCATCTACCAGCACTTGAATCATAGTTGATTGAACCAACCGTAGGACACGAGTGATTGACAAACAATGGTTCTATCTAACCCACCTAAGACAGTCATCTTTGACACATCTTGACGGCTGTCGTCTTGTTGCAAGATTCACCATGACCGTGTAGGCAAAGGTGGACGTTTGTGTATAAGGTAGAAACAGGCAGCTTATCATTTTGCCAGGCAGCTAGTACTTGAGGCCAGTAGTGCTGGAAGTCAGTTCAGAGGTGAGATGTGTGAACAATACACTTTTCATTCACAGTAATTGGATCATTACAATGCCTTCTCCACCCCACCCCACCCCACCCCTAGCCTATGGGCAATACAATAACCCAAACCATACTCGTGTATCACCGTTTTTCTTTGTGTTCTCGTTGTTCTCCGATCGACACAATAGTAATAGCATGAAAAGATTGACTGGAAATTTTGGAGAGCAAATAACTGTTCCAGACAAAATGAGCACAACATCTTTCAGTGGTCCACGACTGGCACATAGTAAAACTCAAGAGTGGATTACGTCCAAACAATACCAAATGCCGCCTCATTTTTGCTCATGCAATAATTCACTGCGATCGATGAGCTGGCAAGAAAAACCCATTGTTATCGTAACGGCACTGAACGGGCTATAAAGTTTGCCAATCTCACTAACAAATTCTAGTTACCCAACCCCCTTCGTTTCCAGGTACACAGTGGGCAAATATTGCAGATGCAAAAGAAGTGTAAGGAAGAGAACTACACGAATCACAAACGAATGCATGATCATCAGGAACTCGGAGCTCGTTCCTTAACCTGTCTTGTACCTTACTTTGGCCGTTGTGGCCTATGTAAACACCAGCAGGTGTAAATCGTGTTCTCCTTTTGCTTGTATCATTGTTGGCAAGAGGTGCGATCGAGCTCCAGTAGCAACCTAATGTCCGTTACCGTTATTTCAGAATGAGTTGTTGGCGAGTCCCATAGGGGTCACCCAACTCGGTACCCACATCACATTATCACAAAGATATCCTGGCGCAAGTTCACAGGTTTCGTCACAAGTCATACTTTTATCCACACCTCGATTGCACCAGTCAATCAGCAAGAACTGATAGTCAATATCATCATCATCATCATCATCATCAACATCATTGTACAGTTTAATACAGTGAAGCGAACTTCACTGATCCCAGACAAGAATTGGATTTATTTTTAGGGAAGGTAAAAGAAAGTGAATCTCTATGGTCAACACACAGAGAGCACAATTCGACTGTGCATACATACTACTTCAAGCATTCTGGTCTGATAAGAAGTGACAGCAAGATCGCCATTGCTGTCGGTTCGCAGCCATGACGTTCAGTGTCCTCAACTGTGCGATTCCGG
>UZAN01042914.1:19748-31407 GCA_900618425.1 Echinostoma caproni
AAAAGTGCATCTCACAAACTATCCTTAGACCCTTTGGCAAGTGACCTGTCGGTGCTCTAGGATAAGTGAGAGTATCGAGTATCATTCACACAGACGCGTACGCGTGACGTTTATCGATCGCTCGGATCAGACATCTCACTCCACTCATCCGCTTACCAGTCAATCGCACGTTGAGGCGACAAAGCACATTGATAGACCAAATGACCGTGGCTTTGGTAACCACTGTAGCAAAAATGACCACATTCGAGTGCCTCTACGAATTTCAAAAATACCTCGCAGATTACAAAGATGTATTTTTAGCAAAATCATAAATCGTCGTTTGTCTCAGGTTGGCTCTTCGTTGGATATCAACAAACGCGCCGTTTAAATCAACTGTACACTCCAATAATCGACCCGAACTCCGAGCATTAGCCAAGGCAAAGAGCATCAATTGATCCAATAACTTCTGCGCCTCTCTGATTGAGATAACTTCCGGTGCATTCACTGCCTCACATTCATCTTCTTCTTTGCGATGCTTAGCTTGATTCGAAACGAATTCATCGAATGACTAAAAAAGAGAATTGATACATAAATCTTAAATAACCCACTTCTTCATCATCAAATTCCAAACATGCGAATTCTTCTTCAAAAAGACAGTCATCAATAGACACATAATGAGTAAAATCCTCGACCAGATCGCATTTATCCTCTGGTGGCTGCATCACCGGCTGAATCAATGTGTATTTGAACCCCGGTTTCATGAAAGCGTTGATCAGTACGTGCGGTGCACAGACACCTAAGCTTTCTTGACCAGATGCATGAGAATGTTTACCCCGGCTTTCATGATATGTTGCTCATCTTCGATCAAAGACAAAACATATTCCCGTAAGTTTCCGAAACGAAAACTTCAAAGACCAAATCACGCCGTGATCCATTGGTTGCAACATCAAAGAACAGTTCGGAGGCAGCCGTACCAATTTGACGTTGGAAAATACTGCGGCTTGGTTATGGCAAGTGGCGTTGTCCATAAGTAGTAAAATATATCGTCTTTGAGAAACCATTTTGCGGTTGACATCGGACAGTCAACTGTGAAATAACGTAAAAGCCACCCATTGAAGAATTAAAACCGCATGGAACGCTTTTTCTATCTATACCTGGGAGGCATTTCATTTCAGACTCAATGTTCTTTCTGGGAGCTGCCTGTAATACAAAGCTGTTTCATCTACATTGAAAATACCACAGTCAGCATATCCTTGTATCAAATGCGGTAACCCCGCTCGAAACTCGTCCATTGCATCACGTGGTACCGCTAAACTTTCTCCACAGACTCACAAAGGCATATGAGTTGCTTGTTTCTTACTTTGTGCGATTGAATACCATATCTGTCTGTATGTTTGAAGCAAATTCAAGCGGAAGATGGAGAATTCATACAGAATGCTGTTAGGAAAATAGTGAGTGGATGCACGAGCTCCACCGTTTGCGACATCCAGCCATATCACTCAGTGTCTCTAACCTTCGGTGACCATTACCTCGGGGTCCCCAGCCAGGGAGCCACAGGCCATGTTTTCGTTTGACCACCCTTGACCGTTTTCCAACCGCTACCTGTCTCGGAAAAATTTGATCGCCGTGGAAACCTATTTGGTGATACGCGTAAAACTTGCTCCAGTGGACGACCGCGACTGCATAAAACTCTAGGCCTAACCTAAGAATTGCTCGTCCGGGTTACTCCACCAGACTCGTGCAGTGCAAATGTGGACAGCGGTGTTCAAACACCGACAGTCTATTTTTATCCTGTTCCCGTAGTGGTCAAGTCTCTGTTGCCTGGATACTCCAGATCTGACACTCTGCCACTCGGAAGCCAATCGATAGGGCTGTTTTTACAATCAAATCCATAACAACGTTAAACAGAAACGGAAAAAGAGGGTAATAGTGACCAACAACGCTTTCTGCAGTGAACTCGGGAGAAAAGCTGTTGGTCAGCTGGAACTCAGCTTTGGCTGTTAGTATAAACAGATCTGAAAATTAAAATAAACTCCTCGGACATATTCTTCACAGAGAGACAGCGCAGAGTTTAGAGCGGTCGACCGAGTCGAAACCCAATTTCATATCGAGGAGGACACCAATGATGGGCTTAAGAAAGGAGTGTATGCATTCTAAAATTCAACGAAAAGTAAACATGTGGTCGATACAACCCTGGACCAGGTCGAAAAACGGCCTGATTCTCATTTGTGCNGCGGCAGACAATCGACGGAGTATGAATCCCGGCGAGAAGCTGAGACCATTCTGAGTAAACTAATTCCTCGGTGGTTCTCACGTGAGGATCTGTCGCCTTTCTTGTCAAGCTGCCGGAGGTCTAGTGTCAGCGGGGACCTGCTGAACCGTAGCTTAAAATTTTCTTCCCATCCCGTCCCACCCCATTTCTGTACTCAACAAAACTCTTCAGAGGATGAGAATCAACCAAACTTGTCTAGACCAAGTGTACTGTCGTATGGATAAACTTTGGTCGTGCATAAGCTAGAAGTGCAGACTCGACTGAAGGGTGTTGGGAATAACCGAGAATCTTACATCACCGTGAATCATACCAGGGGCTGAGCACGGATGACGGTGATACTAGACATCCAGGCAGCTAACTTACCCCCAGCAAGTGACGGTTGCACGAAACAAGAAGTCACAAAAAAAGAAAACCATTCCTGATATCGTAAAACTCAGGCTTGGGACCGGAATTTCCGGGGTAACTGTCCAATCTGTGAGTTTGCCCTAGAACGCATCAATGGCCCGCCAAATAGAAAAGGCGTTTGTAACCATAACAAAAGATAACGGATCAGCTGGGTAAAAATAGAACGACATAGTAGTGGATACTGATTGTATTGTGGGACCGGTTGCTTGATCGATCGAGCATCACTAACATATCATGTCCATTGTCCAAAAAGTTCTACAAAGTTGTACAAATCATACCACACACACACACACACACACACACACACACACACAAGCTTCGGGTTGAACAAACAAGCTCGTCGACAAGTGGAAACGGATGCGACCGGGATAGAGTGACACGAAGCAAGCAAGGTAAATCGTTTCATGTATGTGCGCGGGATGGGTACAAGGTTAACTAGCATGGTTTGTTTGCAGTTGCTCATATGTGCGTAGGTAGTACGTGAGTATGCGCGCGTGTGTATATGTATATATATATATATGTGTGTTTCATGCTCAGATGATCGTTCAGGTAGAGGAGTCGAGACGGGACTTGAATCTAACAGAAAGCTACAATGAGAAGGGCAAGAGGTACACAGAAGGAGAAGTAACGAACTAGATGTACCAGGCGGCAACCGCGATCGACTAAGAGATCACGTGATCAAGCCTTGTGAATGTGCGACACACATACACACTGGATTGAACAACAACGACAACGGTGTTCGATCATCAACATTCCAGTTCCAAGCCCAGACCAAGCTGTGGCATTTCCGGACCGTTGAACATACCGCATAAAGTGAACTGCAAATCTGAAAAAGGGAATTGAACATGCGAGAAGCGTGGAGGGAGAAACGAATGTGAACTGTGAACAGACACGGCCTAAAATAGAAACAACTGACGAAACAATCGAGCGGGTGCATGATCGGACGTTAGCAGTTAAAAATCAAAGAAAGTTGGAAGAACCTGGAGAGTTGCATTGATTACTAGGTGTGAGTAATAGAAATATTAATGGTAAACTAAATTGACATATTATATGGTAGCGCAAATCAAGCAATGGGTTCCTCGGAAACACCTAGAACTTGTGTTGCACTAACACGAATCCAGACTATGTATCGAACAAATCATGGTACAATAATCTTTATAAAAAGAAAAAAGTTCCACGATTTGCAAGTGGGCGGAATACTGCCAGATTGCCCAGGCCAAGGCAGATGAATCTGGTCGAGGAATCCACAACCGGAGCCTTTGACTAGCCAAAACCTGATCCGCAAAGCAGCGGGGCGGTGTGAAAATCGCAATCCAGTGGGAGCCGGTGTCCAATTCATCAAATCACACACCCTTCGGGCAGGGGCAAACGTCCAAGGTGCCTCATACAACTCGATGCCCAACTGAGCCGATGACCATTGCCACAACCGGAAAGGTATGGGTGTGCGGTTCGTACGCTTCCTTTCGGTTGGTTTGAAATCGGTTTTTTTGACCAACTCCCCTATAGATGAACTTCCAGCGTTTCACCAACCGGCTATAGCCCCGGATTTCGACTTTTAGTCCCCTCTCTTTGTTGGGAAAGCACCTCCGCAACACGAGAAGCCAAGGAGTAGGGCTTCTTCAGCAGAGGCCGTTTAAGACGCTTGGTCGGAGGGAGTATTTCATGAGGTGCAACGGCAGGGTGATCAGCCCCAACCTGAAATAACCATCCGCGATTATACTGAGGCTTTCAGAGGTGAGTGATACCGATAGCCCATTCACAAACTCCATGCAGAATTGAGCTATACATTTATTTATCCTGTCGAAATCGAACACTCAAACTCAGACTGTCCATTGCCAAAGCTTGAATAATACATTCTCATTTCAGTTTGCAAATTATCGTACCGTGACCTTGCCACCCAACTGCGAATGGAACGACGTGATCCAGATTGAGGTTTTCTGATGAAATCAATCAGCACATTGTGTAAGAAAGAAGCTACAGTTAGTTGATCTTAATCAGGGTTTTCACGAACACGTCAGCCGAATTTCCTCGGGCATTCACTGGGCAAGTCAATCACACCGCGGTCACTCGGTTTCATGACCAAGGCTTTTATGCCTTACCCTACCCGCCCCGTGTGATTTGAGCCTAACAGGACCTATGTGACCCAGTTTTTTGGTTAGGGTTTTCATACCCTCGTGCCAGGTCTTAACTATATATATATATATATTCTGTCTATGGGGCACGACGATAACAGAGTCGCCTGGAAGGCCATATTTGTTACCAATGCGAATTAGAAAGATAGCTTGGCCGAGCAGTATGAAAATAATTTTGGGTGTTTCCATGACAGAGACGAAGTCGACTGGTACATTCTCGAAGAACGGTGCAATGGACTAAACTGAAGATGTCAGATGAAAAGATTATTTTTATATGAAGCTGTCTATTTTTGGAGAAATATCAAATTTTTCGAAAATAATGTAAGTTTTTTGGCGCCATTTTAACACTATCGTCGCCCCCTCCCCTCCACCCCAGTGCCAGTGGCCGATTGGTCAGTTCTGTAAATTTTCTCATTTTTCGCATCCATTTTCAAGGTCTCTATGTCCAGAGCCCGGAACAGTATATATACGCAAACGATTTGACACTGTAAATTCGAGTTGCTTTGGGTGTATCAACTACACACGTTCATTGCTCACCGCCTGTGTTCTTGCTAACATAGCCGGTCAATAGCGCTCGCAGCTAGCAATCTGTACTGCGATAGTGCTCATGGGGCTAAACTACCTGTGTAGCCATTGAGGCATGTAGCCCGTGGTGTTCGGACCTGCCTCGTATCTCCGTGTGCGTTTGCGCTCTATGCGACTGCTTGCACATGAAAAAACTCATGTTTTTAATTCATATTTTTGTTTATTGGTTTTCGAAATGTATGAAACGTACTTTCAGAAGGGGAAGGCGGCTATACAAAGGCTCTCGAGAGAAATGCAGCAAATGGGAAGATGGGCGGCAGTCGAGGGGTTCGAACTCAGGACGCCCCAGGNCCCCAGGTGGTTAATTTAACGACTAATTTGTCCACTTTGTGTATTTCTCATCCACCATCAATGGTGGATGCTACTACTATTACTACTACTACCACTACTACTACTACTACTACTACTACTACTGTTGTTCTGGGCTGTGTTGACTTGTGTTTGGACTCGCTGTGCGTCTCACGCCGTTTCTGTATTACTGTGTTAGTCTGTGTTATTTGTGAGCGAACGTGGACGACACAACGGAAGACTAACTGCAAGCAACTTTAGTTTAGGAGATCGTAGGCTACTGAACAGCCGGTTAATCGCCAGGGGCCGTGAAGCAAATAAACTCGCATAGGATTCATCCACCACCGTATACCGACTGCAATCCCTTCGATAGGAGTAGTGGACAAATGGCAATGAGTACGTTACTGTTCTTTAAATACATTTTCAATCACAGTTTTCGTGGACCGGATGAACTCTAACCACAAGGAAGTGTCGTACGATGAACACCATTAACAGCGCTCCGTTTGAGATATAAATACGCATTGTAACTCACGATCGGACCCTCGAACCGTCCACACAGCACATTCACCACGCGTAACACTTAGACGCACTTCAATCCCTCACATTCATCAAGTACGATCGTACCTTAACCATACGCCGCATACATCTAGCCTCGGTCCGACTTCGCGTACACGCGATTGACCAGTGTGCATGCGAGTGACACTAACTCTCTGCTTCTAAACCTTTTTGAATATTGAAACAGCCCTATCCTTGTGCAGGGATAGCGGTATCGATTTACTTCCGGGTGGCAGACTGTCTGATCTGGAGTAATCAGAAGACATTGTGATGCTAAGCGAAGATGCAGGCAAGTTGCAAGCTTTTGTCAAACACGCTCATACACTTGGGGGGTCCCTTTATAACTCTCACCGGAGGAAGCGCAGTCCAAATAAACGATTTCTACTGAGACATAATGTCGCTCTGTTCTGCAGAGGCAGCTTCCTCACTTGTGCATAAAATTACCAAATTATTGAATGACTGTGCAAAAACTGTTCGTTGTGTTTCTGAACTACTCATCTGCTTTTGGTTCTATGCCTTGTTCCCTTCTTCTTCGTGAACTGGAGACCTTCGGTTGTCCTACACAGTTATTAGCTTGGCTTGCCGATTACATCTCTGGGAGAACTCAATGTACCAGGTTAGGTCGGAAGAAATCCAAATCGTTGTTGAACAGCTCTGGAGTACTCCAAGGTGCAGTTCTTTCCGCACACTTATTTTCTACGCATATTATTGACTTGTCTGTTTGCGCTCCTACTTCTCGCTTCAAGTATGCTGGCAATGTGGTCTTGTGTCAGGTCATCTCCGATTTTTCGGGTCTTTCAAAATTTTGACAACTTGGATAATGTTGAATAGTTTTCGACACATCCGGTCTCTATTATTCTCTCCAACTGTTTCGAATGTCTCTTTACATTATCTCGCTCTTCTTTCTCATCTGAACCGGTAGGGATTGGCTCTGAACCAGTATCCTGGATAAGCTGTATTAAATGCCTGGGGTGTTTATTCATGCTCATCTTCATTGGACCTCGCACATTCAACACACCGTCAGTAAGCTTCGACGATTTTCTTTTCATATCCATAAAATTCGTTAGTTTCGTATTCAACAATCGATTATTTCCAACTTCGTTTACCAGCGTGTTTTCCACACTTTATTTTATTGCTCACCTGTTGTTTTTTCCAATCTCCTAAAGAACTATTTCACACTGTTTCAACGTGGACTAACCTCATGAGCCGCGTCTTCTCAACTCCAGCTGGAATTGGTAACTAACCTGAGTGAACGTCATTTGAATGCCTGTGTAACGTTTACACATGAGATTCTTATCGACCCCACACATCCGCTACACGCAGATCTAACTCCTTGTAGTTCTCATCCATCAACTAGATACCAATATCGTTGTGCTCTCTCTCTCGAATAAAAACACATATTTGAGAAAAAACATGAAATAGCGAACAAGCTCGTTTTTGATAACTTCTGCATCCGGTTAATACAATTATATAAATANATAATGTTTAACGTGTGTGTGCGGATTAGATTTGGTGGATATAATTAGTCTATTGTGTGTGATTTACAAAAGCAGTGTTGGTGGATGGGAATAGGGATGTGTCACATGAGAGTTAGGACAGAGTCCAGTTTAGCCATCACCTGTTGGGGCACGGGGTCAATTGAAAGGATCAAGGGGTCATGGAAATGGTTAGCTCCANGCTCCAATCATGCCATTGAATTCACACTACGTGGTCATGGTAGTTGAAGTGCTTTAACAACCCTCATATGACACATCCCCATTCCCATACACACACACACACACACACACCACTCCCGTTTTTGTTTGTAAATCACACACAATCAAATAATTATATCTACCAGTCCAATCCGCACACACACACACACACATTAAACATTATCCAAATGTGATGCGCCTATTACCTATTTATATAACTGTATTTGCCAGATGAGGAAGTTATCGAAAACGAGCATGTTCGCTATTTCGTGTTTTGTTTTCAAATGTTACAACGGGAATCTTGAAAAAAAAACATAACGTAACTCTACAATACCCTCATTAGGACGTATTCTGGTTAACAAAGAACAGGTTTTTACAAACTTTGTTCAAAGTTTGGGAGTGGAACTGTGTTTTCTCCCTCTGTTCAGTTTGTTAACTGAAATGTAGGATGGACGCTTACACAATTTATAATCGCAATTACAAATAGGATTAAATCAATCAATTGGGTTTAGAACAATGCCTCAAATGGAATCAGGAAAAAGCTCAGATCACTGAAAAGCGGTGACAGCTGGGTAAAAGTTTTGAGAGAAAAGCACAAATTCACAAAAAAAAACAACGACGATCATTTCACACTGCTTACCTTTGGTGAAATAGGTGGTCAAGGATAGACTGATTCGTGACAAGTGATCTAGTTTGGTCTTGATAAAATGTTTATTGTCCTCGTCCAATACAAACTTCGTTCCGACGGACCAGGCAACTTCCTCCTTTTCACGACTCCAACTGATCTAAGACAAAAACACGATTGGGAGGGTGTGGTGNGGTGGTGGGACGGGGGGGGGGGCGGTAGGGAGAAAATATCGATTACATATCCAAGGAACGACACAAGAGCACGAGAAACAAGTACTATGGCAAGTCTAATGACCAGTACACAAATGACTTAACACAATTGCTCTGTAAGCACACACACACACACACACACACACACACCTACCTGGTACTATTTTATCCAGTCATTCTCATACTTGAAATCCCCTAGTGAATTTCATCGCGATCGTGTTTGTTTGCTTTTTTTACACTTCATACTGGGAGTAGAAGTATGAGGTAATGCTTTGTGAGAAGAATACCCCGGACACGCGCCAACTGGTACAAATTGTGAAAAAAATAGTTCTGTTCAACCATTCATATTACTGTTCATGATACAACTATGGCACACCCATGTTAGTATTGATGTTGAACTCACAATACAGGCTTGTACATAGAATCATCAAAAGGATTACCCCTCAGATCGGGCCACTTCTTGAAATCATCCCGAGAATGCAAATCAAGATTTGGTAGCCTTGAAAAGATGTTCATTCACTAGACCACACAAGAATGCAAAATACAAATACCCCCACTGCACATACTTTCGAGCTGTGAAAAATAGAAGGATCTCTTATGGAAAACCACCGGCGTCCAGAAAGAGTACCACATAAAGGAACGGAGTCGGGTGTGAGCGAAATAGTGTGCCATCAGCCGATCCGATTCTCTAAAGCCCCATGCAACTTCAACAAGATACCTTCTAAACCCTAATGCCTACTACGGCAATGAAACAGTTGGCTATTTTACCCACAAATTCACGTGTCAACGATAGGGAGAGAGAAGTGGACAACCGTAGTAGGATCGATTTGACAAGCAACCGGTCTATTCCCAAAATAAACGGTGGGATCTCACTCTGTGAAGGATACAGTTTCACTTTCAGTTTATACAACCATTAACCATGCACTTTCGTGCGCCGGTTTTGGTAGCTGTCTTTCGGCTGCCTATTTGGGTGAAGAATACGAGAAAGACAGGAAGGTTGAAAATGGAGTCGAACAGAAAATGAAGAATTTCAGTGGTCCAAGGTTGCGAAGAAATTGAGATGCGCGAACGCCACTGTTTACGACACCCCCAGTCATATCACTCAGTGTCTCTAACCATCAGTTACGATCATCCCGAGGTCCCCAGCCAGGGAGCCTAACCGGACCTGTATGACCCACAGTATCCTGGTTAGGGATTTCATATCCCCGTGTCAGGTCTTGGCTTGATCGCCCTCGGCTGTTTACCACCCACTATCTGTCTCTCGGCAAACATCGTACGCCGTGGTAAGGATATTGTGTGGTGAAAGGTAGTGGATGGTAATCAATCGGAAGAACAGTCTCCACAATAAAGCACACTGGGGTGCAGTGGACGAAAATGACACCCCGGACCATAGTAAAGACAATCGGAAATGAGCAAGGTAATGGTTATAGCCTGCGAAACGATGTGTAGCGGAATATAAATAAAAACAACACTGGGTAATGCGACTGCAGAGCTGTTGATCCAACCCAGAAGTAACAGTAACAGGACGAGGTGTGCCGGATAGCCCGACTATGGCCGAAACATGGATCGTGCATCAGCTCATTGTGCAGTTGAAAACTGGCAGCATCAAATCAGAAGTGCACCTGATATGTCGTTGAATTTGAGCAATACAAGCTTATCCGATTAATCAGTTAACACATTTGCGATGAGTTTCCATCACATGGAGCTGGGAAGTGCTTACTGCACAGCTGTTCTGACCGTATTCGGTCTCATCAGCAGCCGGAAGCCATCGACACAATTGAGGATCGAGCTCGGGACCTTACAAGTAGAATGCAGGCATACTACTCACTTAAGCAAAGATGAATTCGCAATAAGGCTTCACAATGAGGTTTCACGCTTCAAGACAAAACGAAATTCATCATGTCATCGAATTTAATTCATCACCACTACTACACCCGTGTGACGAGATGAATTTCATTCGGTGAATAGAGAAGTGGAGCACTGACAGGACGAATCAATGATCACAGACAACAGGGCGGATTCATAGTCGGTTGAGACCTGCAGGAACGGAATATGTAGCCCGGAAAGAAGGGTTCTCTCGCCCCTGTCTGGCCCACTCATAAAGATTTTTTAGTTTCCCATAATTGCCTCTTTCCACCGGGATCAGCACGAAAAGATGAGTCTAGTCGAGGAAACTGTTTCCATTTATTCCACATACGATCGATTGTGACCGGGTCGTTCCGGGAGGTTGTTCATCGATCTCAGGACGTGATCAACGATTCGGTGGTGATGGTCTCGAATGTGCTATACAGACCAGTCTATGCTCGAAACGTGGGCGTGAAGTTGTGATTCAAATGCACTACTCTACACCACACACAAGCCCATTTGAGAGAGATAGCAGAAGAAAAACCTTACATCAAACAACTGCAATTTGAAGTGCACTGTGCTTGTGTGTGTGTGTGTGTGTGTGCATGGTCGGTCGGGTTGCGAGTAATGTGGAAATCGATTATGGAGAGCGAGAGACAGAGACGCATATGCTGTTCCCGGGCCAAAATCTTNCCCCCCCCCCCCGGGGGGGGGGTCAGATCGATGAGAGGACGTGGATTTACAGAATGAGGCACCGGCGTTTGCTGTCCCAGAATGAGGGTACGCATGGATCGATGGATGTGCAAACAGTATTTGAATCGATAAAGCGGTTTCATAAAGTAGCCTTGTTCGTGTGTGTTCAATAAAACACGTCCGCATGTGCCAGTGCAAAAAGGCGATCACTGTACGGATTTTGATGGACACAAATGGACGGAATATGGCGAGGTAATCACACTGGGGATCAGGAACGTCTTAGAACACCTTCAACAACCACCTCCTAACGCGAGTGCTGGTTGTGTCAACCACATACATAAAACAGGGTAGACGAGCGGGGCGGGGGGGGGGGG
>UZAN01042915.1:4770-16338 GCA_900618425.1 Echinostoma caproni
CAGCCATTATAGGATATATACATCCGAAATATGTTAAAACCAAAGTTCGTCCGGATAGTATTCGTGCCCATCTCAGATATTGGAGATACTTTGCTTTAATAGCTGCGAGGTTTGAGCGATTTGTGGGGTACCCATTGGAACATTACATATTCAAAGTCAAATAGGAACTCTTTCATCGTCCAGGATTTTTAATATTCGGACCGTATGCGATTGCGCAGTATACTGGCTATCAGTTCTCTTTGCCACCTAACACGTTCTTATAACTATGCAAATTCACCCACTCCAATATGCCTCGTACAAAATTGTGTAATGCAATAGTGGAGTTTCATACAAGGAAATTAAATGAAAACGCGTATGGGTTGCGTTAAGAGTAAGACAGCGTCAGAAGTCTCACGATGAGAAACGGGGCATGCGTTTTTCTGTTTATCAAGTCAAGGGGAGTTTGATGATTAGGAATAAAAGTTGTCTAAAGTAATCAAAAAATGCAACTGAGGTGAAATTGAATGTAGTTTGATCCCGATGCCTTGTGAATCGTTGGTGCACTCTAATGAGTTGTCTCAGTTGCATCAGTGATGGCAATAAACAAGTACTTTCATAAAGCACTGTTTTTCTCATTACATTCCGAGTACCAAGGAAAACGCATCCGTTCCCTCAAAACCTTTTAAACAAACAGTGTTTGTGTGTGTGGGTCATATCTAGGTACGACACAGCTCCTGGTCTAGATTCATTGTCACCTACCGTGCTTGAGGTTTGTGTTAAACTGCTCGCGTCACACTTTGCTGGGATTTCTCACAGGGGGACAGCCTCTTCAATGATCTCTGATTGTTGAAGATTTGCTCGGCTGAGAAACCAAATGGTACCAAATGCATATATTTCTGGTCTAATGGAGGTTTTCAAAAAAATAAAAGTTGAACGGAATGACATCACTTTTGAATTTCCACGTTCCCATCTAGTTTGCCCACAAAAAACCAGTATGTAATGCACGCTTGATGCCGTTGCAGGCGGTGCAAACATTCTGAAACATTGGCACTAGATACAGTACCATGGTAACGTTCACTTAGACCCGGACAACTCACTTGAAGTCTTTCAGACTACTGTTTAGAAATGGATAGGTTGACTGATTTTTCTTATATCCTTTACCGCAGATAAAATTAATTTCGGCATTTTCTGGTGTATTCACGGCGCAATTCTATTTCAATTTTCTCTACCTTTTGCAAAGAAACAATCTCTCCGTTATGTACAGCTTTATCATTTTAAATCGTCAAAGCGGCAGTCACTGAGTGCTTATCTTCTGTTATCACCATTCTCAATGCCGAGAGCAGTGATGCGAAATTGGTGTCCGAAAAGAACTGTGATATTGTTGCTTTTGTCCACCACAAGCTATTTCTGGCAGCCACTATATGATCGCGGTCCCCTTGCTAAAATTTGATTGTATATTTCAATATTCAATACATAAGAAAGGCAGTAAAAAGACATTCACATTGAAATTTTCGGAAAAATATGAAATGTTTTTTAAATTAATACGCAGTCATAAGCGACTATACGATCATCGTTGATGTTTCCTCTAGTATTAAATCTTTTGGATCTATAAAAAATTAGTTCTTCGGCAATAAATAAAATTCGGACAGACTTTTGAAGTCCATAATATGAAGAGGTGTGCAAAAAGACTAAACACCTGAAACGTAATAACATTTAAGTTTAACTGAATATATGATAAAAACAATACTAAATGAAAATCCTTTTCAAATTCTTCATCAATACCACCTGACTGCGAGGAACCAAAGCTTTGAGAACGCACTGATCAGGGAGATATGCGATAAAGGTTCACGATGTTGCCTCGATTCAATCGCGAATTCTTCGACTGGAAGAATAGGAATGCTCATTGACTTTTCACATTCTGGGTCAGTGATCTTTTCTGGTAGATACCATTTCATCCTGTCAATATCTGCCGGTAAAATGAACGATACTTTCATGGCCTTCTTTCTGGGCCTCGGAATCGGAAAATCATAGTAGCTGATTGCGATTGCGGTTGCAATTACAGATCTGCAAGTCATCTGTGCACCTTACTGTCTTTGACGGAACAAAAGTTTATGCAACAAAATTTGTGCCACTTTGTGGAGAAAATGTGAGCAAATTGGCGTGGTAGAACTGTTTTGCTCATAGTTAAATGCATCCATCCACCTAGCTACGGAGCTTGTGTCTAGGATAAGACAGACAAATTGTAATAACACACCACTAGTCATTAAGAAAGTGATTACTCTGCTCGTCTCTCTCTCACCTCAGATTAATTAACACAGATCACAATGTTGAGGAGCTACCGGCTTGGATAATCTCATCGCTTTCCTTCACAGGGTTTCGATCTGATCCAAACATTTCACCAGAGACTACTATGCGAAGGAAGTTTGAAGGATAGTTGCACAGTCCAACAGTTCGCATGCAAATCTTAGAAAGCATGAAGTCCAAGACCATTGGGAGATGTCCCCGCAAACACCACCAGCATTATCTCCATCATTACTGCTGGGACTCGTAATGCGAGTCGGGAGTTGAAATGTTCATCTCGATGCTATTCCGTCGACAGTCAGCACCATGAGCGCAATCCGAAGAAACAAACGAGTCACTAGAATTCGTCAATTCGGTGAGAGGAGATGAATGAGGTTCTACGCTGTCCTAGGTTGGGTGACCGAACCACACATCATCTGTGATATCATGTGAATCAACCATCCCAGCACATCCGCCCACTCCAACCCACTGGTTACAGATGAAAACTTGCTGAGCGTTTTTATCTGTATGTGTTTGACAAGTCATATCCATCCGGATCAAAACTAATCATTAGTAGGAGAGTGGTGCAACCAATTGAACGGGGGACGAGACACGCGAAAACGATCGATAAGTGCTATTTTATTGATCGAATGAAAGCCTTAAAATGTGATTTTGTTTTCGCTGGTCGAGCAACCAAGCAGAGAATGAGGTGCTTCGAGGCATACCGGCAATTACAGTGTTTGGGTGATACAATATCTCATTGTCTCCTATACGTTAGCATTATATGAAAACCTGTGGCACTTGTGTCGGTTGATTTCTGCCACACGACTGTAGCTGTTAAAATGAAATACTGAATTGTGTATGTGACAACATAGGAGGATAGAGGATGCAGCATGAGGCTGACACACCCATTGACTCACCAATTGACATTCATCAACCCCACCCATCCACCGCATTTGTCTCGAAAACTTAAACTGTTTGACTAAATTACACTTGTTTCGCGTCATGCTTCGTCATCACTGACAGTTGGTCCGCCCGTTAGTCCAGTAAAGTGCATTATCGACTAAACACCGACAAAGCTGAATGTATTGGGACTGCACACACACACACACACACACACATACACACACACACAACTGAACATTTATGATTCATTGCCCCAGTACGGGATTACACCGGTTTTGAGGAGTGTGTGCATAAACATTGAAGGCAAGTTGGTGTGGCTGCATATATTCAATGCAGTGGTAGTAGTAGTAGTAGTAGTAGTAGTAGCATTACTATAATTTCACGAGACAGTGATGAGTCGTGGAAAGTCGTTTATTAAGAACAAAGATGAGAGCATCGATAAATTGAAGCAAATTGAACAAAACTTCTCAGCTGGAACAGGTCAATCACAATTTCCACAAGAAAGCAGGCTATTTGAGGGAACGGCCCCATCGTAGACNTAAAGGTACAGTTTTAAACACAGTTATTCGCTCTACGAGGTCTTGTTCATTTTGAACATTGTGAGAATCCGCCTATCGCATCCTTTTGCGCAATGCAACCGTACTATTCACAAATGTGAGTACTACTTCACAACAGTAGTAGTAGTTGCGGTAATGCATGCATGCTCAAATCGGTTCAACCTTAAGTAGGGTGGTCCTGGTGGTGACTGTGAGCAACACAAGGTGGCTTCCACTGCACCAGCGCGATTGAATGCATTATGTCAATGTGTCAATGAACGTGTTTTGTCGGTGGCGTATGTGCATTCGTTTGTGTTAATTTGGTCACGGATGTTTATCAGAGGCACAAATGAGGATGAGTCATACCGGGTTAGTGTCTATCTTGAGTGATAATGGGCAAAGGGGTTGGGGAATTTCCGGAATGGTAAAATAGTTAAACAGGGTTCGTACCCTGAATGATACTCCGGACGGGTAATCACTTCCTGTGCAAACACTATGTCATCCCGGTTCTGCCTGATTTTACCACCGAATCCCCCTTGAAGATTGAATACCCGTACGAGAACATCGGAGTATATTCCCTTCATATTGACAGAAAATGCTCTTACCGTCCCCCCTCCCCTGTTTTCATCAACGTCTCGGTAACAAAAATATCTAGATTGATCAAATTTAGTGTGATGTCGATGCAGATCATCATCCTTTGGGGAACTCAAACAGATTTTCATTACGACTTTGATAAACTGATTTGTCGCAGAGTATGTGCCCCTGGGGGTGGAAAATGTTATAAACCCCATCCCAAGAAACTGATGAAAATACCCAAGAGGTTCCAAAAAACCAACTCTTATTATTCACGACTGAAACACTGCAGTCAGGCATACTTTGAGTCAGGTTGCTCATTATAGGAACTTCGAAATCATTCCACTCTTGAGGGATAACCATCTTTAATTCGCGGTCAGTGTGGTATACTTTCACATGAAATTAAATCCCCTTCTTCAGTAGACCCTATATTTTACATTGGGGTTCGACTCCGGACAGTGGACTGATGTGGTAATCGGAATAGTATTGAATATAGGAATACGAGAACCCGTACTGTAATACCTAAAGCTGGATTGGCTCCAACCCGAACTGCGGATACCAATGAAATACACGGAGAATTGGTAGCAACAAGTGCCAATGCTTATTCTTAGAAATAGAGCATGTTTTATAGAAAGCAATCGGCCATATCATTTGTTGAAGGGCCATCGTACAATCACGTAACCGTTTGCGCAGACGCATCGCATGTACTAACTCTGATGCAATGTTCGCCCGGTCTACCATTGGTCCAGCTTCCCGAACTTTGATTGGATGACATGAAGCTGTACATGGTCGTGCTTGGAATGCGGTCACGTATGCCTGTATCATCACAGATGACTAGTTCATGGTCTTGGTGTTACGGTGCAGTAACCACATTCTAATGATGTAGGCAATGTCGTGTTGAAAAATTATTGGTTTCTAAGTAATTTTCTGGAATTGCAGGGAGAAGAAACACGTCCAAGGATTTGAAGTAAGATTAAACTTCTAGGATTGCCAATTTCGATTTTTCATTGACAACCCCCCGGCGAGTATGTTTGGCGATTGAAGACTAACCTGTTCTTATGCAGGCTACCCCAGTAAAGCATGAGCCCAACAGGACTGTCGAGGTTCAACTTTTACTCGTCACTGAATATCACATCGTTCCGTTCCTAAGTCCAGTTGATGTGACTTTTAACTCAGACAGCTCGATCATCAACATAACAGTCTGTTATCCATGGTATTAGTCTCAGCTTACCGAATTATGGGTTTGATTGAGTCAGCAATAGTTGCTATACGCGCCGCACCTTCCTACTAAAGTGAACCGAGCACTGTGACTTAGAATCACTTGTTTCGTGCTGTTTTCGGAGATCATTCGTTGAATTCCGCATTTATTCTTCGTGTTTTACCAATATTGATCAAAAAAAAGTTACAAACAACCCGCGGTATTGTAAATCTTGATGTCCAGGTCTTGTTATATATCCACTTTGTTTTAATCCAATCCATTGAATGACAGTGTTACAATTTTCAGGTCAAGGGGGAGTGGCCAATCCGAAAGCTGATATACAACAGAAAATGGGAAAGTCCGGCGGTGATAATAGGTAGGATTTGAACACACGTCCTTCAGGGGTGATAAGTTGGTGACCTTTACCACTTGACCACCACCGTCGCACATTTTCCCGTTTACCTTCTCCAGTAATCTGGAACTGCGTGCACTTATTCTGGGTCGGCAAATGACGGGTTCATGAACTCAACTAAAATGTATGACACTGGTAATTGTGGTTCACCTACCATGTGTGTGTGTGTGACGTGAGCATCGTTTAGCATATCTGTTGCATGAATGACTCATAAATTGTGTCGAGCAGCGAAATATCAGTACTCGGAGTGGTGTTAATGAATTTTTACATCCACTGGGGCACATTTTCTATTGCAAAACAGCTTAACAAAGTCATGATCAAATTCGTTTGGTTTCTCTATGCAGGAATAAGCTGCAACTAATTTGACCCAGCTGGGTAGTTCAGTTACAGAGGGATTGCGAAACAAACAGGGTGGATTTAATAGCAGTTCGTGCACTATACCATTTTAATTTGTACTGGACATTTTGTAAACCCTACCTTTGTCATAAGCGTCCAATGGAGCACTTGAATGAATATCTTTGAACATTTTACACCATTCAGGTGTTCCGAGGAAGGTTAGCGTAATCATTTTACAACGTCAGTGATATTTAGAACCATAAATTATTTTCACTAGTGAAGTGGGTGATATTATTCCTATTTGTCCTATTTCCATTGAAGGAATGAGGACCATTGATCTTACCCTGGAGGATACTACCAAAAAGTGTTAAAATTGGTCTGTGAAGCGACCTCGAACCAAAAAAGTGTCTGGGGTTCTCCATGACCCATCAAAATGAGTTTTTACCCTTTTCATTTACATGGAGGATGGCCTCATCCATGAAAAACGTTTTTCACATATCCAGGTGTACCTGATACCATTTGTAACACTCCAATCGACCCTTAGAATCATTGCAAAGAAGGATTTTAAGTTGAACCTCCTTGAATGGTCGAAAGTTTTCTTTGATTATCTCCAGCATAGAATATTGTGGCATGTTTCATTCCTGGGCAATTTTCCCCGTAGTCGTTTCAGGAGTTCACCGTAAGTATTGCAATACTGAAGATAACAGAATTCGCTGCTTCTGTTCATGTGATTTCGTTCAGTTTTCTTTCCTGACTACCTTCACTAGGTTCGAGTGTGTTTATCAGCGCTTGGGAATCGAGCCCGGTTACCGGATTTCGGTTCACACGCACTTTGTTGAATTTATTCACTACCAGTTTTCAAACAACGTCCAAATCAATGCCAAATATGCCTCAATCATAATACGACTGGTGCCTGAACGAACCACGAGAACAACAAATTTCAGGACTATATGGTTGTAAATCTGTTCTTTTCAATCAAACCAAGAACTTCAAGACCTCTCAAGGTCGAATCTTCGGAACTAGCACCTGAATATCACAATTTTATTCTATCGTCGATTGGATGGATCAGCTGGAACAAGAGATATGACACTTTCCCAGCTAGCAGAACCGATACCGCGTTAAGTACCTCAACTCTTTAGCCTGACTAGTAGGTCACTAGTGCTGTACGCAGAACAGGTGCACCATCACATGACCGGGCAACAGTTAACAACAAGAATATTACAAACAATACTACCCAGTGATTAAACCGTTTCGTGTCAGATTCATGAATTAGAAGTTGCGCAAGCCGTGAAAAATTATCTAACCAGATAGCAAAACGGATCAGAGAAGGAATTCATCTGTGCGAGGACACGGGTAAGACTAAAACAACAAGGTGCAACGCACAAGCAATATATTATTAGCAACAACCTCCACGCGACAGCTTATCGATTACACGTCCACCGTTGCACGCGCCATTCAGTATCCCACCCACAATATGAACTGGTTACTAATCTGGTTCAGAATCGATTAACACGTAATATGTACGTGTGTTCTCACTTAGACTGCAGTTCGAAATCGCTTTCCTGGCATCATTGGTTTACAATTATCACGAAGCACTTCATGCCCGAACCGCCTTACTCTTGTTTCCCTTTAATCAGTACCACCAGTACGTTGCTGCTTGCTTGCGCTTTCATCTTACCTCACTGAACACCCATTCATTACATCCAAGGTCAGCAAATTCGTGAGAACCCTTCGTTCACATCCTATACCAAAAACAAATCTTTTGAACACCATACGTGTCTAAAATGTAGAGCGTCTGTGTGTGCATGTGTATGTGTGTGAGAGAGTCGGTTTGCCCGAGAACAACATTAACACCCCGCCCTGCTCACAACATTGTGCCTCGAATTTTGTGAAAGAGTCAATCCTTTGTTCCGTACAAAAATGGCCTAACCATGAGACCACATTAGCACTTGACCACCACACCTTATCAGACCACACATCACACGCAGATGAGAACACTCAGTAGTTCAGTGATCATCCGGACAGTGCCGTCTACTAGCAGCCACAGATACACTGAGAGGTGCTTTTACAGCAGTGTCAAATGTAGTTCTTTTCCGATGCGAACTCTAAATAGGACATGTTAGGTTTTTGCATAAGCACACACATTCTGTAGATCGAAACAGGAAGAAAGTACAAAACAGAGAGGACAAGAAGAAAATGGGGGAAACAGTCGCAACTACAACTCTTCAGAATGCACGTTCCAATAATGTCTTTTCAGAATTTGCCAGTCTGACAAATCATATGGAAAATGTGACATCCATCGGAAGATGAATTGTTACTACTAACAGGTCCGTTCCCAGGTCACGGACGAAGGGAAGACGTCAATAAAATGGGTTTCGGCTCACTGAATAAGCGGTCACGGACCATCAGTGACAATGCTGGCGATAATGTTACCACTTAGCAAGAGTGATGTGCACTAGAACATCACATACAGCGCTGTGACGTGATGAGCATATTCCGCCACTAAATATGATCAATGTTTCTGGTCCTGGTTCCCATTGCTCAACAAGTATCTCCGGGAGAGACGGATGAGGCGCAAAACTGGCAACCGCTCATCTGGAACAACACTGCTGTCTTCCAGTTTATGCTTGATTTGGCATCTTTAAACATGTATTACTCTGAACCAGGCGACCGAATAGTACAGCAGCTTACAGAGCGTACAACAATAGACTTCCTTCAACTAACGATCTCGAATTCCACGACTGTGAACAGTGGTTCACCGTACTCGACTTCTTGATTCTCCATCCGGTCTTCATTTTACCCCTATTCCACAAAATAAACTTTCGTTCCTTGTGAACTTCAGTCAGCTATACTAATAGCAGTGCTTCTGAAGGAAATTACATCTATGTTCTGTCCCGCCTAAATGAGTTTTCTTCCGACAGCTAATGTTTTACTTTGTTTGGGATACCCTTAAACCTAATCGGATATAATGCGCCAAACCCAATCCCTCACCGTGAACCCTGACTATGGACGTGTTAAAGGGAATTGCAACCAAGATTGGAACTTCGTCATCTGATTGACGCCTCCGTCCAACTACCCTGTGAAGTTTCGTTTACGGTTTTCCCTGAAACTGAGGCTTCTGGTTTTTCTGACTTTGGTTTGTGGCACTCAGTGAGAGAGAGATGCAGTTTGCCTAAAAATATACAAAACAGATTGAATATTCATAGCAGATTGCCTATTTGAGGTGGCAGTGGCCGTCAGTTGAACACAATATTCAGTTTACTGAGAAAGTGAAACCGTCTATATGTAATTTGTTCGTGACGAGTGAGAACAATGGAACCGATCTATTTTGGAGACTTGAATGTTTGAATAGTTTGCACTATACTCGGATACTGGACATCAGTTTGCCTGCTGCCTTCACATATTGGTCTCTTTTGATCAAATCAACTAAGGGTCTTTTCACTCCGACGGCTTCTGCCAGCGTGACTGGTTTCAAATTGAAAGAAATACGGTCAGGCGTGAGCATTAACTGTCTTCCGAGATATGATTCATTATCTATGAGGATGATGAAGAGTTGACATACAGATAGATAGGACAAGCACCCTGAGATGGCATCGACCAAAATTATCAAATTGGAGAACAGTTCGTGTTACTGCTTTTGTTGTTTTACTGATGTTTTTGCAAAAATGAGCACCTCTCTTGTGTCCTCGTTTGATGACATTCACAAGTCGGTTAGATATTCATAAAGCTGGTGTGTATACGCTTAACACTGTTGCAGATGGATGGTTGAATGTGTGATTGGGTGAATAGGAAGTTTTATTACGGTCTGTGTAGAGTACAACCATATCGCGGTGGTTTTAATGCTATTTGTTTTATGCCACACGATGACTCACCTCTCGAATGGAGTAATCCATTCATTCGGTTAATTATTTTTTTCTCAGCAATCTCAGTCACAGAGAGTTATGGCTATTTACTACACCCGGGAAAGTCAAGAACATACAGAAAGAGGATGACACATCCGATTATTTCTTGCCTACGCGACAAGGCTAACTAAAATGAAGCTATTAGATCACTTGGAGTAGTGACATTAAACCCCTAACTGTTACTGGTTGAGAATCAAATCCACGAATACGAGAGGAGCTCTATCAGTTGAACTATTATTACTACTACTACTACGACCACTGCTATGGTAGCGATAAGACGAGCTGGCTGGGAAAAACTTCTATTGATCCAATTCAAAAGGAAACAGTGTATGCATTCGATTATATACAGTCAATTCTCAACCGCGCGACTGGATGATTCATACCTCTTTCTGTGGGTCATTCCTTGTTGGTTTTGGTCCGCACTTGTCACGTACGTTGCCTCTTCTTCCGCGTGCCGTTCCCACTGGTTTGACTCGATCGCGGCGCGAGATGCGTTGATCGACAGCTCCAACGTTGTGGCATTCGGTGGGTATCTTTCCCGTTAGCTGCGGATTGTCTGTTGGGCTGTAATTGTCGATTTACTCGTTTCGGGTGGCAGTCAACATTGTCTCGCGAGGCACTTCCCGCCGCTGCGTCTGCGCGTCTGGTCGGATGAGCCCCATTCTTAATTCGGTCGCTAGCCAGGACTCTCTTTGTACTGCCTTGCATCACACTATGAGTTATTCAATGCTTTGTTAAATATAGGCTACTCACTTAGCTTGCATAGGTTCATGGATGAGTTCGATTTAAAGAAACTGATCAACCGCGTGAGGAAAGTTATCTAGAAAGGTGAGGTTCTAATTCAGGAGGTATTATCTTCGGGTTCAGCAGGAACTTAGGATAAATTGAGTCAGAATATAGTGAAACTGCTTAAAATTTGGGAGCTAGCAAGGCGAAAAGAGAACTTACAAAACAACTTATTTCAGGTTTCAGAAGTAATTAGATGGGATATGTTCAATTGACAGAAAGAGACAATCAGTGCCCCAGCTTTTCACCCTTGCTTTACAAATACAGACTTATGAAAAGTTTCTTTGATCGAGCCAAAATCTTTGTTTTCCATATACACTACAAATGTTCAATGTTCTCCAGTTAGAGGCAGAGGGTAATTTCCCGTATGAGCCTCATCACCACAGACTCGAAGATCTCATTCATGATAGATCTGCATACCACATTGTTCGCAGGACGCTGTCGAGCTTCCTCTTGAACATCTTATCATTGACCTCTTCCACCACGTCAGCTGGAAGGGAGTTCCAAAGATTGGTTACCCTTCGCGATAGCCGGAACCGAAGAGGTAATCCTACGGACGAAAGCTTCAACAGCGTAAGTCCATGTCCACGAGTCCTGGTCTGCTCGCGCAGAGGGAAATACTCCATCAACTCTGGACCCATGTCACCGCGTAGAATGCGT
>UZAN01042915.1:20210-35800 GCA_900618425.1 Echinostoma caproni
AGAGATGGTCTGCAAAATGTGCCCTGGCGTGCGGCTGGTTTGTTCGACAAGGCCATTACCCTGAGGTTAGTAGGGAGTTTTCTTCATCCGAAGCAACCGGTAAACGGCATAGAGGATATGTTTTCCGAAAGGAGAACCTTAGTCAGATTGAAGAAATTGTGGGACTCCGAACCATCATATCCATTCGTCTTACGATTTCTCGAGCACATCAGTCTGTGAAAGGGGCACAGCCTCGTACCACTTGGTGAAAAAATCGACCATCACTAGGATTTACCGATTTCCCCTTTTGGTCACCGGAATTGGTCCCGCAATGAATATGGATTGCAGGGGTACTTTTGGTGCTAGGTTCAGTCATGTGATCCACNNCTAACAGATATCACAGTGCGGGTAAAATCCGGTTACTTCATGGTGAATTAGCGGTCACAGTATTGGTGAGGCCTCGTAACTCAGCTGGTAGAGCGTGGGCTGTGCAAAAGCGTAGGTAGCTTCAATGCAGGGGTTCGAATCCCACGGAGGCTACTGAATTTTTCACAATTTCAACACCAGTATCTCTATCGCACCGCCGCCTCAGTGTTTCGTCGGTCCGTATGACGAATGTCCAAATAAACATGGCTGACAATATCTGCAACTAATGATCGTAGAACCACTGTCCGCCGTTGCTCTTGGTTCCTAGAGTGAAGTTATAGAGTTCCATTGATGAACAATATTTTGGATCTCTGGTTCTACACGCTTTTACCAACAACGGATTGACCGCTCCCGGTCAGTTTGGCGTGTCTGACGGTTATGAACAATAGATCAGCTGGATATCGGGATCACTCTGCTGTAGCGAGGACCACTGATGGGTATCTGACTCTGACTGGCAGGCGGTGTCTGTTAGGGTGACATCTGACGGCTCCGAGACATGACATCAGCGTTACCATGTTGTTTTCCGCGGCGGCACTGGCACGTAAAGTTGTATTATGGAAGTTGTTATTGCTGTCGAGCTTCTTGATCCAAGGGATCCTTTAAATTTTGAAGCCATTGGTTTGAGTGGTGATACGTGCGATTGATGAGTGGTCTCCCTAGCGGGTAAGGATGGAATCAAATCAGTGCCAACATTTCCCGCCGGGTCGTACAATAACGTTGTTGACGATTGTCTAGATTAAGACTAGCACAAGCTATTATTTTATTTTATTCCGTAGAAAAAAATAACTACGCAAGCGGCGCATTAGGTAGTTATTTCATTTCCAGTATGCAGATGTAAACGTCACCGGTCCGCGGTGTAAGCGTTACCAAAAGTAGAATGTCGTCAACGAACCACTCAATGCGGACAGGTCAATACTGATCTCGGATTAGCTGAGGCGGATCGAAATTGTAATGGGGTAAGTCCGCATGACGTGCGTACCAGCGTTTGGTGGCATGCCGCAATGATCAATTATGTAACGTGCAGTAAACATTTAACTCGACTGCAGGCCACAAAACACTTGTTCCAGGCCCGCTTGAATTTATGACAGTACACCCAATGGTGCGATCACTGGTATCTGCATCCAGAACAAAAGGTCTGGCTGCCGGTGTTGTGTCGGATTACATGAGAGTCAGGGGATGTTGTGAGAGCTGTTTTTAATCTTTCGCATGCAGTAGCATATTCATCTGTTTACAAAAGGTTTCAGCCTTTCTCCGCTGGAAGGACGGGGGGGGGGGGCAATAGCTACAAGATCTCAAACATACTTCTTATAGTACGAGACTGGGTCTAGAAAAGAACAAATATCCGCGGCTGGCTTCGACACGGTCATTGCACAGCTCGACCTGCTTCACTGGAGTCTACCCGTACCCCTTTTGAGGATAACATGTGACCCAGATGTGTCACTTCGTCTTGTCATAAATTACACCTCAAGGTTTTCAACGTGAGACTGACCGCATAAAGCCGTGTAAGCGCACGCTTTAAGCGGTTCCTTTGTTTTGCGATTGTCGAACCGAATACGTTGATGACATCTAGGTACACAAGGCATACACACGGCACCAGTCGATTCAGCACCCTTATATGAAACGTTAGAAAGTAGCTGGCGCGTAGTGCTGAACCAATATAAACCGGAAGGAACCACGAAGGCGGTTTGCTCTCTGTATTGTTGACCAATTTCTGTTTGCCAGTGTCCGGGGTCAGGTCAAGAGTTGCAAAGAACTGAACCCCACTAACAGCGTCAGGCGTGGCGTCAATTCGAAAAGGAATTCCACTCCGCGATTGTATTCATTCTCCGGTAATCAACGCACAGACGGCGAGATCCGTCTTTCTTTTGGTCAAAACAATGGATGTGACCCAAGGGGAGGAGGAGGAAGGACGAATAATTTTGTTATTGAGCCCTTCTTCTAACATTCCTTCTAGCTATGCTTGTTAATGGATTGGGACCCGGCAACAGGGTTAACAGATAAGATGATGACTTCTGGTATCAATAGAGCACTGTTACCAGTTCGTACGGCCCCGGCTGCGCGATTCACGTAAAAAGCATCAGCATACTCTAAAAGTAAGGGTAGAAGTCATGTTCTATTGGCTGGGAGTTGGAGGGCATCAAACCGATTGGGTTGCTTTTGGACAATTGACACGCATCGGTTGGGGAAGATTTCAGGCCACTCAGGGCTATCTCTGTTGACATTGTTTACATTGGAAAAATTCCCCGTAGTCTTTGACGGGGGCTTGATGGTTATGATCGTGGAGAACGGGTCAAAAAGACTCTTAGCACGGGAATCTTCGTGCTTTGTCTCGATCTGCACACAGGATTCAATTTCCCCGTTGATGTGAACGAAGGTCTCTTATTTTGCGCATAAATGTGAGCACCATGTGCGGTCAGGATATCGATTTCTATTATCATGCCTCAGCTTATTGGTGTCACCAAGCTCCAAAGCCACCTCCAACGTATGGGCGACCTTTTCTTGGGGTTGAATAAGAGCGCCGTTAGCCGTCACAAATGTAAGCTCCTGGGTGGGAATCTGCTTTAAGCCTTTATCAGTTCAGCTTGAACAATGAAACCCCTCCCTCTCTNAGCTCAGCCACACGTTGACTCCAAATGCAGCTAGAAAGCGTAAAAGGTGAAGGATCAAAACCAAAGGTAAGCAAAAACAACTACACCATAACATCACTTGGGAGCATATTTGTCAGTTAACCGGAGGGTTGTACCCACAGCTTTGGTCCGATCTACCGATTCGCTCATGGTACGGACAGTCCTTTTGGGAAGTGATTGTCCTCCCTCCCAAGCGTGGATTGTAATTGTAGGGACGCTAAAACTGCGACTTTGTTGGGAACCTGTTGACAGGGTACTGCATGTCACCTATGTCGATTGTACCACTTCGAAGATACTAGCTATATCCACGGCCTCATCCAGAGTCGACGGTGGGCGGTGAATCAGTTGTACACGAGCCTCGAGGCCATGGAAGGTCGTGCGAAACCGATGTAGGGTTTGATTTCCAACTTTATCGACCGGATTTCTTTGAAAGGCCCGTAGTGCCAACTCCTACAGCGCTCCAAGACGGTCTTTTACGGACCAGGACTCCGCTTGCCTTCCCACCAGGAAACATCCGAGGTAGATGCCAGCGGGTGTGGCATTAACGAAAAGTCACCTTAATCGGTTTCATATAGCCGCAGGGTCAGCGTCTAAGGGTAGACGGCAAGAGAGGATCCGCCTGGTTGCATTGTCATATGAATATACAATAATGAATGACTGTAACTAAGATGTCGGCTGCAAGCGCATATAATTTCTCATCCACAACTAATAATCGTGCCCCAGAGAAAAGACACTCGTTTGTCGCGGCTGGGCCCGATCGTTAAAAATAAGAGGGATAACCATTTCTCGATTATCTTGATCTGAATGAACTGGCTTTGCCAACTGGACGTAGTTCGTCAAAGTTATTCCACAGTTTTGGTAAACGACTGTCTCAATAAATCTTATTTCCATAACACTCTTTTGGACATGCCCATCAAGGAATGATGTTTCGCAAGGAACTTGTGTCCTGATAATCCGATTCATCCCGTTTGCCCCACGTTTGCAATTCAGCTACGTATTACACCGCGCAAATATATTTCTGTTGTTTAAATGTTTTTATATCAAATCTATTGGTTGATGTCGGAATGTATACTGACTCTGTCTTGAGTAATAAAAGCTGCCTGAGATGTGGACTACTTTGCGGAAACTCTGTGGCTCAGTCATTGTCCCAAAGTTGAGGTACTAACTCATCAGTTCGCTTCTGTAACTGTCTCTAGCTCCCTCCTCCCATCTTTCCCTATCCATGAAGCAATAAACCCTGTTTCACAGGAGGAGGTTCTCTAAGTTTGAGGAGACTCAAGGACAACAAATATCATGTTCCTGATGGATTATCATCTCATTTGTTAAAAGCTTGCTCCGACCAGCTTGCAACACCCATTGGTGAATTGCTCAGTACTTGTTGGTCCACCAGAACGATCCCCGATTGCTGGAGGTCAACCCGGATCAGACCAATCCATGAGAAAGGATCGTCAAAGTACCGTGCAATTGCCTGCACAACTGTGTTGCTGAAGGCTTTTGGAAATGCTTTGCTGCACCGCATGATACCCTATTGTAACTCCCATGATCCTTCACAATTTGCTTATAAAACCCATCTGTCCACACTTGACGCCGTTGCCCATATTGTTGATTCCATTGCTTCCGTTTTAGACAAAGGTGCAGGTACCGCTAGTTTATCTTTTCTTGATTATGCAAACGCCTTTGCTTCTCTCGACCGAAGAGTGCTCGTTGAACTTCTTTCTAAGTGTGGTCTCATATCTGAAGTCCCGAATGTTCTAATCACATACTTCTCCCTTAGGACCCAGTTTAATTCATTTAATGGCACACAGTGGTCTTCTAGCAACATTGATGCTAGTGTATTCAGAGTGTTATTTTCTTTCCTTTCTTATTTCTATGTATATACAGTTGTGGATATCATATCTTAGCCCCAATTCATCTGGCTTACTTCGTCTGGTGGGATTGTTTTAGTAGGACTATGTCATTTCAGTGATAAAAAATTGTTAAATTCAGATTCCATACTCAGAAAATTGCATTTTTGTAAAGTATTCCAATTTTTGAACTTATAATTTCTTATAAAGTACCGTAACTATCATAAATTTATGGTATATTTGGACAGCCCTCGTTACGCTATTTCAGTTGCAGTTTGTTTGATAGAGATATCTCATTCCGTTCCGAATATATGGCCAAAGTGGTCATTTGAATTGTTCAGTACTTGAAGGTGCTTCTGTGGTGATAGCACACAGATAGGATAAATTCTACAAGTGTCGAACATACTGGACGTAAATCTGGTCAGCAGTTATGCGTATATCGATCAAGCATGGTCGGTTGATGTTCTATTGCAGCCGTTTGATGGGTAGCTTATAAGTTCGGTTCTATTGGAACATCATACTACGGAGGTAAACCATGACTCAAGTGTTGATCGTGCATGATTCATTGGTATCAGCGGAGCATGGTCCTTTATGACTCTTCAGGGGGAAACGGACGAAAACACGCATTGAGATGCATACGCGTACTGGCATGATAAACAGCCAATTTGCATATCGTGAGAATTGGGGCGTGTGACCGAAGCACGTTTCACACTCACCTCCCCCCGCGCTTCGACGTGAGGTAGAGAAATCGGTGTTGCATGTTGGTCGTCCAGACATAGCTGTGAGGCCTGAACTGTACATGGGACTATCATCGCTGATAAGGTCAACGAGGTATCTTGAAATGATGTTAAGACATCTGGAAAATAAGCTTCGGACATTCTGAAATGATATCCGGACATTTTGAAATGTTGTTCGGACAACTGGAATGGTAAAAGTTATAGATCTTTTTCTTGGAAAATCGTTATAAAGGTGGCAATCCATGACAGCTCACGAAGCGGCTATTGGTTCATAGTATGTGATTCATTCTCGGCGTAAAATGTAATAATAGGGTATTTCGCACTTTTTCCTTTGCTGACTGACCTAGGATGGTGAGAATTCCAACACTGTCATTTCGTTATATTCTCAATCTATCGAATCACACCTGATCTGATCAAGCCGTTTTCCACGAACACGCGTACAATCACGAATAGATGCGTGCGTGCATATCAGTGGTCAGTGGTCATGTCACGTGCCTCTCGGGGTGAAACAAAAGCTCATGTCTGGCTGGAGCTCTTTCGCGCACTGCCGAGGGTTTGAAATGAGAACCATGTGAGGCTGGTCCTATCTGAAAAAGATGCATATTTATAAGCTCGGATTTTTGTCGGCTTCAGAGAGAACACGGAAAAGGAATCGGGGCAGGGAGATATGAATCTACCCATTTTAGCAGAACGATGTAACCAAAAAAGTAAATTAATAAAACGAAGCCGGAAATCATTTGAAATATGATATTTGAGTTCGCGAAGAAACCTTTTGTTATCATTAAGACATTTTTGAGAGCATTTATTTTGTTAAGCTACGAGTATAATCAACAAATAAAAGTTGCATTGTCATATTCCGACCAACGGTATGGTCAGAACCTAACTGTTCGTGAACAATTTACATGTATGCGGATAACATAAAGACCATTTCTTTGTTTTGAGGACTTTGTGGTGATGAAATGATGAAACATAAAAATCAATCAATCAATATTTCTTATTGATTATGAATTACCAGTGTACGTTAGGAATCATAATAACTACATCATTATAAAAGTATATCATTAAAAGCTTCAGTACACCATCGAAAACATTTGCATCCTCTCTGTATTTTTTTGATATGGTAGATAATCAGAATGAAAAATAACTATTATATTTAAAACCCCATCGAAGTCACTTGAATAATCCGTGATCTGTTGTTCATTTCAAGAGCACTATTGTACCACACCTCGGAATGTGTTAGGCATTATAGCTGGTCAAAACTTCACTGTTATGCAGATCCACATTGGGAATCTATAGGTATTGACCGAACTCGTGCAACAACCTGATTTTCATCACACTTATTTCTCCCAACGCTTCGTTTTTCCAGCCTCATTCACGGGATTGAATACGATATTGCCCCACATCAGACGCAACATATATGATATAATACCCGCTTGTTTCTTTGCTTCCATCAGCCACATGCCATTGAAATATACGACTTCGCGATTTTGACGATGGCTGTTGGTGCATTGGTTGTAAAATAAAAAAGTTGCAGTAGAAAACGTTGCTCGAATTTATTTAATAAAACGAAAAGAGATAAGCAATTTAGAATATGTGTGCTCAACTTAAACTCTCTAATGAAACAGGAATCTTTTATTAAAAAGAATGAATTGCTACGCTGCTTTGCTTAAAATATTTTTGAAATCTGATCCGTAACTTTCGAATTACTATAAATTTCATTGCAACACTCAAGGTTGTGCAAATTCGAACGGTGATAGAAGAGAACTAAGAACATAGAAGTGAGAGATCAAATCAGGAATAAATACATTTTACCCATAGCCAGCAATATACAAGTATGATATTGAAGAGTGAAATGTACTTCTAAATGAGAGTGACGTTGCACGAGTTTGATNATCATCTGTACGGTTGCCGACTTCTGATATGAGCATGAAATTGCCCAGTTTCATTTGTGAGACCCATAAACATTACAACCGGAAATTTAGTGTCACAAAAAGTTGGCTAAATGAACAAACTCTGTTGGATTTTCGGAAATGTCCAATGGGAAAGAGTTTACGGGCAATTCTTGGCGGCCCCTGACAGGAAAACACACAGGTATACAAATACAATATCACGCGTTATGAGGCGAAGAAAGAATCGCTCGTCTTCCTTATTCTGTGAAAGTCTGCACTTAATATCAGACTGTTCTGAGAACCGTCCGCACAGGCGGCAAGGGGAAACGAGATATGCTACAGTGCGAGCAACTGCACCGTGGGACTATCAGTGCGAACGCTGACAGGATATTATGACAAAAGCTGGTCTTCTTTTTTTTTTATTCAAATGGCTTATTCTATTTGATTTCTCCCAATAAATCAATCGTCACCAAATTTGTATTCTAGGATTGGGTGTCATGAATTTTGACAGTCAATTGGGAGTTTGATTTTAATTTGTCTGAGAATAGTATTATTCCGTACATTTTTTTGCATTTTCCAGTCTTGTGCACAATCGATAAATGTTATAATGTCATCCAAGGGATTTTCGACTTTGGTTCAATTTAGGGCAACATCGCTTGTTTGTGAGAGACTAATGGACTCCCTTTATGAATTTTCAGTTCCCTTTGCTGACGAATGAATGCGATGTCACGCAAGAGTGATGTGGAATGAACTTCCGGGGGCCAACCAGGGTAGCCAGGTGGTAACGTATCAGATTCCCGACTACACAAGTTTGGTCTCAGGTAATCACAGGCCTGATAAAGTTTAACTGATAAAATTTCCGGACATACTTTAGAAAACAGAATACCAGTGCTACGTGTGTCACGTTAATACAGCGTAACTAATAGATATTAAAAGAAATCAGATTTCGTAAAATAAAATTCGATTACTGTCTTTTTGGAACTGTTCAACCGTTTGGTGTCGGATTTCAAACTTTGCGAGTAGTGACTAAAGATCAAGGAATTTGGTGCTGTTAAATAGGTGATTTTTCCACCAATTTTGATTCCATCACTACAGTTTTTATTTCAATATATCACGATTCTTAACACACTGCTGATTTGAGGCTAGCTATATTTAAGAATGCCAAATCATCGTTCCTAATTGTTTCCTGTAATATTTTGTCGACTTCCACTCTTTCAAATTAGGAGTGTTATTATTCGACAACAGTTTCTGGGCGAATTTCTCTATGAATCAACAGGATGAAATGAGAATAAGCTATTGACCATCGGTTAGATACAACCCAGGAAAGGACTTCGAAACCACGATGCAGGGTGGGCCACGATTGGGAGCAAATTTAATAGGTGAGTTCGTTCGTGGACAGGATAGACATTCAGTGAGACAATTGTCGATCAATATTGATCCACTTACATTCATACTGCACTGATGATTGGAACCTTGCAAGGTAAGACTAAGAGGTATTAACTTATTTGTATCTATACGGGGAGTAAATAGAATGTGGAGGAAACTTCGTTTCTGTTAGATAGAGAAGCTGATTCATCAATCGTATTCAAAACAAAGGAAAAACGGGATCGATTGGTGATAAAGAGAGGTTCGGTTGACCGAAAGTCAAGTCATCGTCATCTGGGATGATGGTAGGTTACTAGCACCAGTCTAGCAGCGGTTTTCGAATCCCTCTTATTAAGTACCGCATAATTATTGTTAGACACCCTAACTCCTTTGTTTTCCCTTCCAATTATATAATTTTTGTATTCACACGCAGAATTCACAAATGGTGTTCTAGATGAAGGCTTATTCAACAGTCTTCGTGATTACGGGGTTTATCCCTTTACCTCACACTATGCAATACGACAATTATCGTAAGCAATTTTGCAATGGGTGTCCAAAATAAACGCTGAAGAAATTCCTGGACTTTGACCAAACGTGCCTTCCGGTTGTACACCGCATGCTACTAAACTAGTCCTCTATTTCTCAGTTGAGTTTGACCGCCTGGAGTAAATTATGTGTATCAGATTCTTCCAAATTCCAAATAATCAACTCGGACGACAAGCAGTATTTGCACCGGTGTATCCTGATCGAGAGTAATTCAAATGACAAACTAATTACCTCATGACTTTAATAATTGGAAAAGTATGAACTTCCCAAAGGATTCCCGTATAAAAAGATACTTCTGTTGGGCATGGCAATACGGTGTACTTCCGAAAGACAGCTGATAGTTGTTTGGGAGACTATGTTGGATGATACAACTTGGAATCACGACCAGGGAATTTATGCTGGACGAGTTGTGTTCCGACCAACACTCAACTATCGACCATCCGTTGGACATACTCTGACACTCTGACCTTTAATGAAATAGCGTGCTAAACGAAAGAACACCGCAACAAAGCACCAGCTACCTACCATTATTGTGGAGATTAGTTTCTCGGTTCTTACTTCTCGGTGGTTTCAACCAAGCCTACCCGATTTATGATTTCGCATTTGTTTGCTCATCGTTACTATGTGCATTTAACGATACGTAGTAAAAACATGACTGTTAAGTTGTCAAAAGAAATACTGCTCGTGTTTGGTGCGGAAACATTGCGGTTCGTCTGTAACTACGTGCATACTTTGATTTCAGTCATTTCATACCCAAGCTAGTTGCTGCATCGGGCTGGTCTGTTCAGAAGTGCATGCTATGCCATTTGAAATGTTCCAGTCGGTATTGGATAGGTAGATCTGAATTACACAGGAAGATCGATCCCAACTGCAATTGTCAGTAATATGAACTCGAGGTATCGCTAGTTATTGGTCTATTAGCATTATATTGGGGTATGCAAAAATTGTAAGTAGGAATTAGAAAACGGATAGGGAAATAATAGTTAGACATGGAAATTTATGCGAAAGGTGAAAAGAGTCCTATGGTTCCGTCTATGTGTGTGTACGCTTCAACGACATCATTTGTGCTAATCATCCACTCATTGAAGTTTTACATAGTTCCAAGTTCTTTTCTGAACCACGTGGAAACGAATGCATGAATGTATTGTTCCTCCAATACATTCACGGGATCCAGTCACAGTGAACTGACCAGGCGGTTTGAGGAGGGCGCATTGTCCGGTTGTTCCGGTGTTGCTCAAGACCCTGATAACTGATACTGATTTCAATCTAACAGCATTAAATTTTTCATAGGGGTTCCGAGAAATATCCCCCAATGAACACGCGCAAAATACACAATTCTGGTCCGTTGTTGCACTTGGAACCTCACTTGTCTCTGATCAGGTCAAGTCAGTGGTAGCAGCTTGATGCACCCAGTCGGGTGAATTTTCCGCCTTTTACACCATATTTGGGGAAATAAAATTACAGAATAAATCAGACATTGTCTTTCTCTGAACTAGAAATAACGTAATTACACGGAAATTTCCCCTTATCGACAAGCTGATGCACGAGGTTTGTTAAGCAGAATTACGATATGCAGATATACGAAATAAAATTCTTGCATACATTCACATGTTCCTCAGCGGTAGTGTGTTTGTAATTGCGTCTCTAGTCAGGCCACTGCTTTATTGATATGTATTTATAGCTGAAAATATCATTTTTTCAACAATCCGAGAAAAATGATTGATGGTTATGCAATTAATTATTCACTAATTTAACTTGTGAGGAAAAGGAAATATTCTCAGTTCGAGCGAGAGTGTGACAAATTTCCCAATTTCCTGAATGCCAGTTGAACGTGCACGGCTCATGATAATTTGTGGCAGTATTCGGCTCAAGCTGTTTCATTGCTAAATTCCCCGAACAAACTTGTACAATCTGCTCATTTCATGTACACCTGGATTACTTCGTAATTTGTTGGTTCTATTTTCCATTTTGTTCTTCTTTAAAGCTTGAAGCTTTTGATTGACCTGTGTATAAATTAATGCCTGTTTGGCTATTTTTGCAATAGAACACAGTAACCCCATATGAGATACACGTTTTCTAAACCTCTTGTCAGCCATTCTGCACTGCCTCAGAGGGCTATCTCATCCCCTTTTCTATTTACACTTATATAAGCAATCTTTTAGTATCCTTTCGATTAGTGGTATTCGAAAATGCTGTAAATGCCACGAGGTGTTATACCGTTTCTGATGCGTTTAATCTTTTGGAAATTCACTGGCAACTTACCTGAACTTCAGTGTTTCTCAACCAAATTTGGTTTAGAGCTGAATCTTCTGAATGTTCAGATGGTGGTTCCAGGCTTTCGAGCTTATTTTTATCGGCTATCGCAGTGACTTCCATTTTTCTGTCCAGTTAGTTTTGTCAAGAATCTGAAAACTAATAAACATACAAATCTAGGATGAACCTCTCACATTCAGAATTTTATAGGTCACTTTTTGCGCCTATCCTTTCGGCTACACTAAGTCTGGCCGTTTGAAACTACACAGTTGCTCATTTCCTGGTTCGTCTTCAGGTTTGTTCCTTGTGTCATGTAAACAGTTTTTATTCGATTTTCCTCAGTCTTCTGAAACGGGATTTTAAAGTTCCAGTTCTGATGAGAAAACTACCCTAAAATTATAGCCAGTTACATTCTTTAAATATTCACCGGAATCCGTACTCCTTATCTTGCTTACTTTTCATATCATTGATAAATAAATATCCATGTCGTCTTATTGCCCCATTTAGGCAGCATGTCTGAACGAAATGTAAACAATATGCATGTAAGTGTCTCCCATACGAATACAAATGTTAAGTTGATTGTGAAGAAATCAAAAACTAATGCAGTAACTTTTTTACGATGAATAATATAAGCATCCGTATCCAGCCCGATCCGGTCGAGCACCAAAAACCTACCGAGGATGCCTCCTATCAGAATAAATGGTGTGAGAAGGAGGAGGAGAAGAAGGAGGGGTTATAATCCGAAATAAAATCTGTTTCAAATCGAATATCCGGTCTTCTTATAGGATCTGATGCATGGGATCGATATTTGATAAAAAGTTTGGCTGCAACCGATTGATTGGTTGTGATATTTGGTGGTAGATGGGACAGATATAAATTTGGGTCAAATGTATAGAAAAGTTCAACAATAGTCCTTCGATAACGAAAATTCTAAGGATCATTTGTCGTATTCCGCTCATTTTATTCCAGCCCTTGAGCGACGCATTCCACATGAGATTCCTTGTGATTTATTAACCTACATGGAAAAAATAAGTGAGCTCATACGGTATTCTAAATCCAAAATTTTTCCACTGCCTGCGCAATGTTGTGAACTGATTGTTTCTGGTCTGGAAATCGTGGCGTACAGTTTCATCCCTGAAAGGTAGGTAGAGAATCGCAAATTTGACGAGCGCATTCCAACCTGTATTTCGACGCGTCTATGTTACTGCATGTTGATTGGTGATCAAAGAGCCTTAGTGCGAAGTTGTTCAATCAGTTTTTATCTGTTACCATGGTTTAATAACGTTTAAAGGGTTTTGGATTATTCAGAAACAGGAACAATTTGGGAACCGTAACAACCTGGTTGTGTTGATTTCCAAAATAGGGAGTTGGAATATGTGTATTTCAGAGGACTTCCTTTTATTACTTTATGATTGACGTGGACAGGGTCCGATTCCAAGTTGATCGGTGTGTAATGGATCGACAAACCAATTAGAACCCTTCTTGAACGTATTGTGCCGAAGCCCAAAAACCTCATAGCTATGAAGTTTGCTGATGAATACCTGACGATTTGAGCAAACGAATGCTCAAGGAAAGTCTGAAAATAGATGTTCTTGAGCACACCAAGCTTGATCATGAATTTTGAGTAAGTATAAAGTAAGCGTCATGTAATCTCAGCTGTTTGACACATATTTCATCCACATCGATGGACCCGGTAAATGTAAGAGAACAGATAACCAGGGTTATCGATCAAACATGTTTTGAGGGACAGACACACGAGACCCCTAACACGCCACACAAAGCTTTTAAAGGTTGTCACACTGATGTACAAATGATGCGTTTCAGTCCCAGGTAAAACAATGCGCTAAGTTCATAGTTGTTGATCAAACGCGTGAGATGAGACTCTCAAAACAGAAAAACATTCTAGTTTCTAATATCCGATTTGCGCACCAATGGCCATGATCTAATGCAGCCCAAAGTTCATTCGTTCTTAGAAACAATTATTTTCTCATAAGGGTGTTTGCTCGGGCCAATCAAATTCTTCTGAATAGGGATTATTTTCCCGTACAGTACAAAGTAGAAATACCTATAAATGAAAAAAATAGGATGTGAATCTAGTTTCCCGATGAAAACAATTGTACTGGTCACAGAAAGCAAATATCTGTCCCGCTTAATCAATTGGATGCGAATGCAAGAATACGGAGTTCCGTGTTGGTGGGCTCCTGTACTGGCTACTCCGCATAATGTGACAGATATTTGGTGACTATCACCTTCGTAATGCATTTCTAAGTTAGTGTCATGTGTCATGCGAGGCTTTTTCAAAGAAATTGTATTATTTTGTCATGCTTAGACACTTTCTGAATTGTTCAAATCCAAAATCGAAATCATTTAGCTCCCTCCAGTATGAACGGTAGAGACCAGAGTAAGTTGTCATAGAGGAAATTGAAAAATATCATCTGATTGCTAATTTGAAGGAATACGTCCAGGAAAGACTACTTCAGACTAAGGGAGGAAACACAGAGCATCCAGAAAGTGAAATTACAATTGATGTGTGATGAATATCATTCATTTTCATAAACTAATTCTAATGATTTTCTCTACTGGGATTTCTTTGTCGCACAACGGATGCGCCACCAGCCGTCGTCAAAGTTGAGAATTTATGCATTTATACGGCATTCGGTTAATAGAAACAACAAAATATGTGAATTCTATTACTGGCACGTTGTGTCTGATATGGGGCAATTCCATATCCACTAGCGAGTCAAAATGTTGGGCATCAAGGCGAAGAGATCTGATGAAATTTGCGATATCGCACAAGCTCGATCCATGCCTGTAGATATTAACTGCAATGATGATAGTTCATTTACTGAGCTCACTTTGTCTATAAGAGGTTACAAAGTTACACAGAACAATTGCAATTTATCATCAGTGATACACAAGATAGCAAACGATGCTCCTCGAAGTCAAAGTCGAATTTTTCTTATGGACGATTTAACAAAGCTAAAGCTTATCATGCTCCAAAGAATTTTTACAGAATCTTTTGGACAACGTTATAAAGAGAAAAAAATATGCATGATCACTCACGGATGTTGAAATGTTAAGTGTTCCAATGCTTTCTCGATTTGTGACTTAAATAGTTCAACTGTAGCAGCACACACCACATAGGATCAAAGAGAATTCCTTATGCCGCACACTGACTGCACGATTAGGTCACCTCGAAGTCGACGCCATTGAGATGAGTAAGCCCCCATATTGGCAGTCTTTCGGAGTGTTTCGTTATACAGACCTTTTATCAATTTTATTATCAACTTTTGTGGATGTTCTAGGGTCCTCTTGTCGCGGTTCAGCAATAGATTACATAGTTGAACGGCGTACTCCGTTTGTGGCGGAATGAACGTTAATAGCAAGCGTAGGAGCAGTGCTTTTTCGAACTCTGCCTTTTTGAACTTCTAACTCGAAGCACACTATTTGATCTATCAGTCTACGCATCTGTCTTTCAGATAAGATTCTTTTAGTTGTCCGACTTAAGCCTGATGAGTACGCAAGCGGAAACAACTTTACCACGAGAAAGTCAGTGAGAAGTGACTGGCGCCTACCCTGATTGTAGCCTACCATGGGCGATAAAAAATAAACAGTGCATTTGAATTCCCCGTAAGATGCAATCCAAATCAAGAGTGATACTAATGAAACCAACAGGATATCCATCGTGAAAATTAACTTTTGAACGAAAGAATTTTACAAAAAACTTCGGATGATATTTAAGCGGTCCCAAGAGAAGAACCCAAAAATTGCTGCACTAGTAATTGCGATACACAGCTCCTCAAATGTACCTGCCTGTTGCTCATTTTGAAGGAGTGTCTAGCACGTATCGACGGTGAACGACTAATCCGGTTGTGCAGTGATAAGGCATGTCTTGTTTGCAGTTGATGCAGCCTCGAGGTGTTT